>PYAF01004451.1:72375-88900 GCA_007407185.1 Glycine tomentella
ATATGTAATCGATTAAAACAAGATAGTAATCGATTAAAGTGTTTATAAAATGTCCTGAGTTTCAAGAACGAACCATTTAATCGATTATTCCGATACGTAATCGATTAAGACAGAGACACATGGTTTTCCAAGATAAACTATGTAATCGATTAAAGAAATAATGTAATCGATTAAAATGATCTTGAAGCTTTCTGGGTTTAGACTAAGAACAATATAATCGACTATTCCATGAAGTAATCGATTAAGATAGTCAGCATGTCTTTTTCTAAGATGCACGTTCAGGCATGTAATCGATTAGCCATATATTGTAATCGATTAAGACAGAGAGTTCCATCTTTTCATAAAAAGCCTGAGTAATCGATTAAACAGATATATAATCGATTACAATGATCATGTTTTGTTTTCTAAAGGACACGAAGAACAAAATAATCGATGCTCCTATTCATGTAATCAATTATTTATTAGCAACTTAATTTTTCCAAAAACTTTTACTTTCTAAGTGTCTTTCTTTTACTTAATCAATTAATTCAATGACCTTTAAATGAATGATTGATGCATGATATGCATACTTGGATTATCAGATCATATACTCCCTTTTCAATTTATCAAATTGATTCTTCAAGCTTTCCTTTGAGCATTTCCTTTGTACATGTTTGAAAGTCCAAAATCTTGAAGCTTGATCCTCATTCCTTGATACTTGGCTTCGCTTGAATCAACACTTCAACATGTTCACCTCTCCTATTCAATCTCTGTATAAATTTTCTTAGCTTACGAGCCCAATTTTCTTAAGCTTTACCCCGAAGGGTATAATCATAACCACCTTTCAATTTTCCAGCCCTGTGAGGTATTGGTTGATCCCGCCCAAATTACATCATCCATCGATCAGGCTGCGAATACTCAGCAATGTGAAAACAAATAATAGGTGTCCTAGCCATCCACAGATGCTGTGTCTCAGCAGATGCACCCATAAAATCGTAATCACCATAAAGTTGCCAGACCACCTACACAATTAAATCATATATAGGAGTCACTTGCATATTCACATCCACTTTAAATTAATATTTAATTAAAAAAGCATACCTCATCTCTAGTTAAGGTGTCTAGCCTGTCTCGATAACAATACAGTGGGTACGTACGGAAGCGACTTAGAGCATTGAATCTAATATCCAGATTAAATATTCAATTGTTAATTGTAGTACGCATAAATACACTGTCATTCAAGTAATACAAAATAAACATACTTGTGTCCGAAGTGGCGGTCTGGCTTAGACGGAGCAGGCAATGGGGGAGCAATTGGTGGAAATCTGAGCCATGCCCAAATCTGAAGCAAAGCAACAACCACCAATGTCTTTTCTATTGGGGTCTGTGCATTCGCACAACTGTCTAAACAAGTTTGCAGAACCGCAAACCCCCAGCTATATGTACCAATATCGGCAAATTCATCACCAAGTAAGGCGATGTAGCGACATCCTACTATGCTCCCCCCCGATCTGTCGCAAAGGATCCAAGATCCTAACATTCGTGTGATGTGAACCTTCGTGAAGTATATCACATTCTGAGGATTACCAACAACTGCATCCCATGAAGGATACACTCTGTCGAAATATGATAACCTCAAACTGCCGATGGCTAACTCGGTGTCCGCATCAGGACCGTTACCAAAAACCTCATTACACAATTCTGCCCAATCTGTGTAAGTCTGTTCGGTAACGACTTGCCCATCAGTAGGCAATCCTAGAATACCTACAACATCTTGCAAGGTCATTGTCATCTCGCCCTGCAACATATGGAAAAGTGTGTGTCTCTGGCCTCCATCGCTCAACCATAGCACTGATAAAACCAGCATCAATCTGAAAAATACATGTAAGTTATCAAGTTTTAGGTTCCAAATACACTATGTTTGAAACCATCAATTTGAACATTAAAATTTCAACACATTAAACATAACAATATTCGTAAATCGATACCTGCATAAACTTCATGTGAGCCACATGTATGAAACCAGCCTCAGTCAAATACTGTGCAACTACGTCCGAAATATCGTCGGGTCGGGGTCCACCACTAAGTCTACCTCCGCGACGAATCTTTAGCTCTCTCTTTGTCTCGTAATTTCAAACTTCCTGTGAAATGAGTGCATTGTCTGCGCCTCCTAAGTACATCCCATCTGTATGGTCCGAGAAGAACATGCGTTGTGGGATCAGTAGGCTCATGCTCATGGTCAGAACCAGAACGAGGTGACTCAGATGACGATGACTCAGCCATAATAATATGCTACACATCATATTAGAATAATTTACTTAATTTCAAATACAAATTATTTTGACAAATTGATTATGTATGTCTTACATAGGTCGTTAATGATAACTTATGCCATAACCAAAGTCACTAACTAAAAATATTCTAAGCCAATTAACATATATCTTAGGTATGTCCTTAATGATAACTTATGTCACTAACTAATAATGACGGAGTCTAGGGTACAACAGTGAAACTCCTGCGTAACTTATGAAGCGGTACCGTGACTATTGGATTGTTGGATTTTTATTTTATTTTACTTTTTTCTTTTTCTTTTTTTACTGCCATTTACCAAAAAGACCTCATCTTCCTCAACCAAAGTACCGCACCGCACCCCCATCGCAC
Organism: Glycine tomentella; assembly: GCA_007407185.1. Classification (NCBI taxonomy): domain Eukaryota; kingdom Viridiplantae; phylum Streptophyta; class Magnoliopsida; order Fabales; family Fabaceae; genus Glycine; species Glycine tomentella. The sequence continues at coordinate 75,016 of PYAF01004451.1, forward strand.
AGCACCACATCGCTCCGCATCACCAAACCGACAGTGGCTTCAACAACTGCAGATTCTCCAGTGATTTTCAAGAGTGCGGCTTCCTCCTTAAAGGGCGCGAAGAGAGGTTCGAGAGTTGCTCTCACCACCAACACTTCTCCACCTTGCGTCCACAGAGCTCCGAGCAACATCGCAGGCCTAAGGAACTTGGCCTCTTTCAGTATCAACGACCTTAAGTGCACGACCCTCCCTGTCCAAAAAACGAGAACTCCCCTGCCACGTCCAATGAAACTCAGCACCAACGAGTCAAGACTCGGTCTCGAGTGAAGTGACCCTTCGCCAACAACTCCAAGCCCAAATCCACCACCAACGAAAACAACAACGATAAGGGAACCGAATTGGGTTCAGTTGAATCGAATTTGGTGGCATGCAAGTGGACCGAAGTCACGATTCGAAGCTGAGCCACCAATCGGAGGCGACGAATGCGGTGGAGAGCAAGAGCATGGTGTTGCTATGTTCTTGTTCGCCATTGATGGTCATGGAGAACCAATGGTTCCATTAGTAGCAACGTGGCCTTTATGATGGAGAGAAAGGTGCTGGAGAGAGAAGGCATGACGAAGAGATGGTGGTGGACAGTGGTAGAGGAAGAAGAAGGAAAGGGCAAATGGGGGAAAGTAAGCAGAGGTAAAGAAAAAAAAAAAGAGAAAATAATTGAAACCATTTGATGAAAATTTTAATAAATCCAACGCTCTTTGTTTCTTTTGCATGTTACGCAGGAGTTTCAATGTCGTACCCTACACTCCGTCACTAATAACATTCTAAGTTTGGACATTTCAATGCACCAAATGTAAAAGGGCTGAAGAAGGATAGTGTAGCAGTGCGGTTCAACGTAGCAGACGTCGCGCCCGCGACATGTGGATTACGAATTGCCTGCGATCCCGGAGGACGTAGCCGCAACTGCATTTGCGCGAGCTAGGTCAAAATAACACACGTTGTATTTTTCTTCAGTTCTTCTGCACAAGCGCCATTGAATTCGACCTTGTTCGTTCACTCCGACCTTCTTCGTTCACTCCAACCGTGACTAATAATATTCTAAGTGACTAACTAATAATATTCTAAGCCGGTAAACCAAGGTCATAACCTACGTAACTAACTAATGAAAACCTAGGTCATAACCTACATAATTAACTAATAATATTCTAAGCCGATAAACCTAGGTCATAACCTACGTAACTAACTAATGCAAACCTAGGTGATAACCTACGTAATTAACTAATAATATTCTAAGTCAAATGAATCTATAACAACTAACAAGTAACAATTTCCTAGATCAATAACAATTCTTTAAGACAACAATATAATATATTCCATGTAATTTAAAAAGCATATATTTGAGCAAGACTTACTTGATTGACAGAGTTTCCCTGCACAAAGCCTCGAATTAAAACCCGAATCTAGAGAGAAGTCAGAGAAAAAAAACTTAGAGAGATAAGCAAGTGTAAAAGGGCTGAACTTGGGCCTTATATAGGGGAGTTGAGTCACGTCCAGGGAGGACGGGACTAGTGCACAAACACATCCAGGGAGGGCGTGACTAATCACGTCCAGGGACGACATAACTTGGCCTGGATCACGTCTACAGTGGACGTGTTCGAACACATATAGGCACAACATGTTTGATTGCTATAGATGTGTAAATAGTTTTCAAACTGATGCATTTTTGTAATTTTTTATTTAAATTGCAATTAATTAATTTTTTTGCCAAGTTGAGATTGATTCATTGAAATTTCCGCCTAGTCTAAAAAATAAGGTACACATGCATGTAAAACATATTTGTGTATTAAAGTTACGTTTGAATAAATTTCTCTATAACTAATTAAAAGAAAAGAAGGAAAATAATTAATACTTATAGACTGATGTATAAATATATATTAGTTTACGAGAGAAATTTAATTTATTTTAAGTAATTTTTATATATTTTCTTCTACTATGTTTATTTTAATAGAGTCAACAAGGAACAATTTAAAAATGGCAAGCTAGACTAGGTTAACTTTTATAACCTCAACGTTTAACAGAGCTACTCACTTCAAGGGACTCGGATAGGTTTTTCAGATTTTGTGACCTGGCTTGTTTCCGGAGTCGATATCTAGCAGAATACAACCTGTTTGCCTGCCGTCTATACAAAATCATGTTTTATTCAATCTACCATTCATAAGAACCAACCTAACATACATACATACATTTAAAAATTTTTTAAAAGGTATAAGTTTAATAAGATTGACACTTGCTGAGCAGACTCTCTCTGTCCTTGTTTATAAGATCTTTTTTATAAAATTCTTTTTAAATATTTAGATGTATTTATTATTTTTTCCTACATATCTTTATTTAATTATTTTCTCTTCAAACATTAATGAAAAAAATTAGTGGATAAAGAGATAAAAAAAAATGATAATTTTAAGTTTAATGTGATTAACTAAATTAACTATTTTTCTTAATAGCATGAATTAGTTGAAAGAGTCCTATAATAATTAAGAATGAAAAGAGTAATTAACTAATATGTTAGTATGTGCATTAGACTGGATAAATATTTATTTTATACAATTAAATTTTGTAGTAAATAAATAATTTTCAATAATAAATTATGTGTAAATAAAATTGGTAATAAATAAATGTTTTTAGATGACTACAATAATAATAAAATTTTATCTCATTAGGTGAGATTCGTTACATAAACAATTTACATTGTCATACAAAGTAATTTTAACTATTGATCATTTTTTAAAAAAATATTAATATTCATTTTAGAAAAAAAAGATGAAAAAACGTACATTGAGAGAAAAAAAATTCTAAAAACACTCTTGTTGAAGAATAGATCTTTAAATAATATTATTCAATGTAACTATTTTAACTTATATAAAGAGAAGAGAAAATATTATTTACCAATTGAGCCTCTGTTTTAAAGTTTGTGGTTTGGGCCAAATCCTCGACATTGTTTGGAGAATTTGGATACTCGAGAACTTGTTCATCCCAATGAAACAACAAAGAAGAGTTCTCATCTGTTTTCATCACATTTCTTGCTTGAAATAGAATTCACATTTCTTGCTTGAAATAGAATTTCATGGCCTTCAGTGACATTGGGCTTATCATTATTGCTAGTTGGGGCCTTAGGAGGCAATTGAAGAGCAGCAAATTGCTTGTCATTGGTCAGCAAGTTTGTGAAGGTTTGGTTGGCCATAATTTTGGAGGAAATGCTCTTGTATTGGACATAGAAAATGCAATTTAACACAAATGTCAAACACAATTGAATAACATATCACGAACAATTAGAATACTTAAAAAACAATAAAATTAATAGATAATATGAAATTGTAAAAGTTTTGAGAATGTTATTCTCAATACATTCATCGAGGAAAAGTTGCATACCTACGGAAGAGATTAGAGAGAAAGCTATGAGAGCTGGTAGTAAATTCATGAAGTTTGGGTACCCTTTTATACAGTAATTGATTAAGTGCTCGGCTGCACTTGGGTCGTCTCTAGCCGGTCTACCTCTGTAGCAGAGATATTGACCATTTGATTTATATTTAATGGTTACAAAAATTGAAAATATAAAAAGAATACTTTTGTAATTGGTTAAAAAAAAGGTATATATTATGCTGGAATGGTTGCACGACTGTAGAGGATCCATACCCATGCTCAGCTTGGTTACCGTGTTGGGGTCAATCAATTTATAGGAAATCTAGGCAAATATGCTAAAAGATATATTTTAACAAAAAAAAAAAAAGACAAACTTTGTATATAAGAATAATTACACATCAAGTTCAATGTTAGTTGAGAAACAACATTTTTTAGCTTTCATCCCTCTAAAATGTATTCTAAACCTCCCTTAGTCCCAGTCTTAAATTTCTATGGATGAAAAAAAGAGTTATTTACTTTAGAGACTAAAGTAAGAAATATCAGCTATAATGGAGAATAAAAAATTGATATTACACATACATATATAACAAACAATAAATTTATTAAAATGTAATACCTTTATTTTCTGACCAATGATTGTAATTCTTTAAATACATTTTTTTCTTTCTAATAAAATAATCAAGATATCCAAATATTTCATTAGATAATTTAAAGTCATACACTAATATTCAATGTGAATTTATGAAAATTAATATTAATATTTTTAGAGTTGATTTAAGATCCAAATGAGATAATTATAGAAATGGACATGTGCATCTGTCCTAAGTCAATGAGTTTGGGAATATTTTTCTTCTTTGATTTAATAGAATCAATTTTAGTTTTGCAATTTTCCAATTTCCAAGTATTTCTCTTTTTTTGGTCTAAGATGGTTTTGACCTAACTTATTTTGAATTTCACTTCTCCTAAGCAATAGAAATTGAACTAAACACTTTTTTTTTTTTGGAAAAACTCTTAAAAAAATTAAAAACATATTTTTATAAAGAAAAAGGAAAACATAATTAATTATTTAGAAAAGTTAGGTGATAGAACATTTAGAAAAAAAAATTAAACCTTTCTTCTCTCTCTTGCCTTCTCTCTCTCTCTCTAAAATACTCTCCCTTTCTTTTGTCTTTCATTATTCTCACCTATTTGTCTACGATATGCTCTCCCTATCTATCTCCTCATTCTCTTATCTCTCCTTGCTCTATCCCTACTTTCTATCAAGTCATTTTTAAGCTACAGAAATAAAAATTACCAAATACTATTATTTTGAGCTTTAATTTTAAAGTCACCTTTAACGAAACACTAGTAAAAAATAAATTCTAGATTGATTATTTTTAATTGCTAAAATGTCATTTTAACCCAATATTATTTTAGTTATTTATTTTAAATTTTTTATTTTAGTTCTTTATATCTGTAAAATTATTTTAAATGATCCTCGTCAATTTAACATAAATACTACTAGTATTTTTTATTTTGTAATAATTTTAGTAAAATGGCTATAAAAATTCACCACAATCTTAATTTTATTTTTTAAAATTATAAACCACATTAATTTTTCTAGTAACTCACAATCACCTTCAAATGCAAACATCCCTTTGAAAATAATAGGAATACTCACAATAACCAAGAGAGGGGTGAATTGGTTAAAACCTTGGTATTTTAAAATTAATTCAAATCAGAGTTTAGAATCTTTATCACTTTCAAAACCAAGAAATCTTTTTACTCAATCAAATAACTCAGCCCCAAGAAATCAATAGCTCAAAACAGAACTTGTTGGACAATGGTTATGAATCAAAGAATCAATGAACAAGATAAGTAATAGAGATAGAAAAACAAAAACACAAGCAATTTATACTGGTGCACTTCACAATAGAAGTTACATCTAGTTTCTTCTAATTCACACTGAAATAGAGTTCCACTATTATAAATTTTTGTTCTTACAAGCTTTTACAAAACCTCCTTTTATCAACACTAGATAAAGAATAGAAATCTAATACTCTATTAGACTTCTAAAGAGCAAGAATCAGAGAATACTACTCTGTTCTTCAATTGAAGAACTCTTCTCTAGACTCAAGCAAAAAGAACCCACGTACAATAGCCAATTACAACAGAAATTCAAAAACAAATTTACAACTAAAGATTAAGGAGAGAAATAACCTGATGATCCAATAAATGTAATGCACATGAATTACCAAGTCAAGTTGAATAGCAAACAAAATCAGAACATGCTTTTCCTTAACCCTGAAAAATTTCTTGCTCAAGAATCATTCAAAGACCCATGAATGTTTTGAATGAAGCAAGAAGTAATAGAACTCAAAAAATCACTTTGAAAGACTTAGAAGGCTTGTGTATACTCAGAAATACGAAGTGGTCAAGTTAGAAAACAAGCCAAGCCTTCAAACTTATTTATAATAGATTTTATAACTAAACTGTAATCGATTAAACGCGTCAGATAATCAATTAAAACACTTATGTAATCGATTAAATTATCACTTAATCGATTAAAATGTTAAAGAATGATTCTAGGTTTCAGCAACGAACAAAATAATCGATTAAACCGAACTGTAATCGATTAAGGCAGAAGGCTCAGTTTCACAAAATGAACTGTGTAATCGATTATGAGTTTTGGTAATCAATTAAGTCGGAAAATAGGCTTTTACCAAATGAACTATGTTATCGATTACGGATAATGGTAATTGATTATCACAGCAAGGCTCAAAATATATTTTCAATTATGTAATCGATTACACTAAGTAAGTAATCGATTAAAACATTTAACAAAGCAATTCTGTTTCAATCAAAGGCCAAATAATCGATTAATCCGATAAGTAATCGATTAAGTTGTTCATAAAGGTTTTTCTAGATTGAACGAAGAACAAAATAATCGATTATATTATTAAGTAATCGATTAAAAAAGTAAAAAAATCATTTTTCCAAAAACCTTTTAATCAAATTCAAATCTTAACCAAAAAGATAAAATCTTTGATGATTAATGACAACCATTTAAGCTTAATGATGAATAAATGAATGCAATGCAAGGATCAATCAGATTGTCTTTCTCTTACACTTGAATCAATTACAAAACTTCAAGACTCTTCAAGTATGTTGAAAGCTCAAAATCATTTCTTGAATCAAAGTCTTTCATTTTTCATGATGCTCCCCCTATATCCAAGAAATGTAATGTGCTTTTTGTCTGCTTTGAAAGCGACCTTCAAGGGAATATTTCACACAAGTCTTTTATTATCTTCTAAACTGTTCTTTTTTCTTAAATTCAAACGTTAGATATTCAAATCTAAGAGAGGTAAATATAATTTGAATGAAATAGTACATGTGCAATTGCCTTTTTTGTGATACTCCATTTTTAAGACTGGACGAGCGAGTTTACCTTATAACAATGTGTTACATTGATATGCACAAGAGTGGACACTCAATGAATATAGTGTGCTAGGCGCTAGGTTAAAATATAGCATACTCTCTATAAGTGTGGATGATATTTAATGTTGTATATTCGTTTAACATAGTAATTTTATCCACTCGTCAAAACTCATTAGAATATTAATAATTTATACTTATTTTTATACATCAAAATCTAAGGGGGATGAGATGCGTGGTCGTCTAGACCTAACAATCTCCCCATTTTTTATGATAACAAACAGTATAAATTTTGATTAAGTATAAACAATGTTTTTAAGATAGTAGGTAAAGAGAATGTAATACAATTAAACTCTCCGTGAGTTCAAGCATCACAAGAAAATGACATATATTAAGTATGATGAGTATAGTAGCTGAATATAATAGATAACAAGTATAGGAGAATATATATGGAAATACTTCAAGACTGCTCATTCTCTTGTCGTTAGCGTTCTGAAAGGACTCAATTGCTTGGCCAATCATGTCTTGAACCTGATCATGAGTTGTCGTCCAGACCTATCATGTGACCCCGTGTATCACATTATTGGCACACAGGCACGGAGGTTTGGCACTTTGGCACCTTGAGTGTTGTCATGAGGAAATGGGTTGTTGCGGTTGAAGAAGGCATTGTGAGAGAGTTGAATTTCTTCCCATGGTAGGAGCCTTGAGAGAGGCCAACATAGTTAGCGGTGGCGGGGAACGACTATTTTGGTGTTTGTAAAATTGCATGAAAATTTTGAAATCGACGAGCTTGTCAAATAACTCATCAAAGAGCAATGAGTGTCCCTTGTGCGAATTGATGCAGTGAATTAGCGAAAGGAAGGACCAAGGCCATTGAGGGTAGTGATGGCGAGGTCAAGTTCATCAACGGAGTGACCGATGAGAGCAAGTTCATCCGCAATGATTCAGATCGAACGAAGATAGTCACTAACACTAGAAGTGGCTCTGGAGACGTTGGAAAGACGCTCCTTGGGAGACATCACCGGAGTACCAGAGCGATTGCCATAGTTCTTGTTTATCCGTGTCCAAGCATCAGCGGAAGATGTTGCGAAAGTCATGACGATATGTGCATCAGGACTGCACGAGCCAAGAAGAGCAAGGAAGATGTAGTGGTTGTGCCATTTCCAAAGACCGTAAGCAGGTTTGGGAGTAACAGTGGTGCCGTTGCCAATGGTTGCAGGAGAGCACAGTTTTGTGCCATCAACAAAGCCATGGATATCATAGGCTTCAAGGAAGTGCGTGATTTGTGCATTCCAAGTATGATGATTGTTTGCGTTCAGTTTGATGGATAGGGTTGAGGTGGTGTTGATTTCAACCAGAGGCTACGCAGTAGGGATGGCCATGAGGATTTAAGGATAAAGGTGTTGTTAAGCTAGGGCTAAGCTGATACCATATTAAAGTATATCACTACTTATTTTATTGAATTGTACAGTAGCTGGTGGATGAATATATATACCACCAACAAAAAGCAACAAAAGTAGTTACAAGAAATAATTGTAAAATTTAAATTAAAGATAAATGGAAACATGAAATAATAAATAACAGCCACTGTAATGTAACCCGGAAGTATTAGAATTAGTTTGTTTCCAAAGAGAAATCATAGGAAACAACTCTAAATAATCTGGGAGATAACAGCCTTAGGAGATAATGCCAACATCGTCTTTGTCAAAAAAGTAGTTTTCTTCCTGTGGTATAGTTATTGACACCTTACAGGTATATAGGGACGACGTCATCATCCTCGATGCAACTTATCTGGACAAGATCGTAGAAGCTTATTAGGTCAACTTTTGTCTCAAATTTTTAGAGATATGCATCAACCTCTCGCTCTTAACCTAAGTATATACCTCCAAAGTGATAGGAGGAAATTGTTCCCTTGGCATATGATGTCTTCTTTGCTGATAAACGAGATTGTTCCCAAAATTATGGCCTGACGAAGAAGCTTTGGAATTTCTTTTGTTCAGCAATCCCAACCTTAACAACATTCTTGGCCATCTTTGACAACATGCCCCTTAAATGATAAGAGGTGTGTCGAAACATGAAGATCTGGTCCATTAGACGTCGATGAAGACCTGATAGAAGAAGATTACGACAAAGAAGAAGAGAAACTTGACTCACTGATCTCTACCACTTATGCCTTGGACCTTGACCTCGTAGACTACCTCGAAACACCAAAACTCATACCGAAAATAAAAAAATAAAAAAAAAGAACAACTATAGTACTATAACACTAAAGAAAATTGATATTCTTCTTGTTAGATTCTTCTAATATCAGACTAAGAGAATAAGAGCAACGACGTAGTCAAGGTAGAGTCCTATTTATAGGGGCTAGGCCCAAATGGCCTAGGATATTGGAATGACACGTTAATATGGTTTAAAGGAACAACCTATCACATAGTTAATAATTAAACCTTGATTAAGCTAATATGGTAATAAGAAATAAAATCCATGGATCTTGTGGTCCATTATTAAGGTATGTACAAAAGGGGTTAAATTCATGAGATAAATCAACTATTCACTATCAAATTGATCTAATATCTGACTTAAGCATTAGAGTGTGCCTGTATTTTACCCTCCTCTAAATATCCAAGAAGCCGAAGACACAAAGGGACATTATCCAAGCCGAAAACATCAACAGGGAGGAAATGACCCAAGTCCTCCGAGTACATGGCAAAGGAGCAAAATTACCAAAGTGCCCTTATGCAAGTACATTTACTATTAAAGTTACTTGAAATAAATTAAATCAAAATTAATCACACAATAAAAAATATCGAACAGAATAATACTAATTAAATTACATTTTTCTTCGAAATCAATCTACTTCAATCCATTTGCATCCCTGTGCAGAAGTATTTTCCATTTCCTATTGATGCCCCATACAAATACCATATGATAAATTTCTTGCCTGATATACACAAAAAACTTGGAGCACCAACCCAGCAATTCAGTGAGAGTTAAATAGCTTGCAAGTTTCAACTTCACGCCTAGTGTTGGAGACTGCAGAATCTGCCATCAGATGATACACTGGCTAAGCCTCCAATTTGGACCCTTCATTCTGTTGGAGGTTACTCCGAACTCTCTTCATGTACATCAACATAGCAATGACCAAAAGAAAGGCACTGAAAAGAAGAACAAAAACCAGCAACAAGATCTCACCATGGCGCTCGAATTTCGGGTCGCTCAAGAAGTTTAACTCATCATTTTGAGGATTGTTACTGCTTGGTACTATAGAAGAAGCTGATGAGAAGGGTAACGGTTCAGTAGCCATGATGAAGCTTCTGATATATTATTTTCTTGCTTATGCGCATGGGAAAAGAGTGGTAAGGTGAGGGTTCAGCAACAATTGGAGTTTGAAGTGTCCAACTTTATTACGTACGTAGCTGGTCTTGGCTGTATTGTTAAAACTGACGAGGGAAAGAGGGCTTTGAAAATGTGACAAAATGTTCGGAAGCAGGCAAATTATTGTCCTGGAATTATATGGTCCCAAAGTTATCGTGCATATGTGCTTATATAACGTTTGTGTGTGACGTACATCATGGAGAATATTGGAGATAAGCATCTTCAGTCACCAATGATTTATGTTGGATTAGGAAAATGTGTCAGATATTTTTAAGGTATTTCGTAGCGATTTAATGAAAATTCGTAGATGGTCACACAAGTTGGTCCTGATTTCGACATGTCCCATCCTATGTGAGTTAAATCAATTGGGCCAAATTTATCTCTTTATCTTTTTATTTTTCATATGTATCTTTCTAGCAGTTTTAAAATTGCCTAATTGGCTTCACCTCAAATTCACGGCCTATATAATGCAATATTTTTCTTTTAAACAACATTTCTTATAAATTATAAATTTAAAAATGATTAAAGTTCACCGTCCAATTGAAATTGAAAATTTACTATGCGAACCAGTATCAAAATTTCGACATCATCATCAGTTGTTTTCTTTTATATAACAAAAAATCACTTTTCATTTCTTAAAAACAAATAACATATTCTTCTGACAGTTTTTTTTTATTTGACAACATGCATCCGTCCTTGACTAATTATCATATAAAAATTTAATTTTTTTATTCTTAATTAATTTTACATTCAATTTTGTAGTTTATTTTTCTTCATTTAATGTTCATCTTTTATTCATTCATCATTAGATATAAAGAAATGTTTGCAAAATCATCACAAGTAAAACTTTTTTATTTGTTAAACTAATTAATAAATTTTTCTAAAACAAAATTTTAAACATATGTATTTCTATATTTCTATCTTATTATTTTCTAATTAACCAGATTATTCCATAAATATATTTATTATATATTTTATATTGAGAAAGGTATTTAAAATAATCTGTAACTACACAGATATATAGTTTTTTAGTACCTCGTACCAAGCCAAATGTGCTGTTATACTGTATCTTTTGGCAATTTGTTTTAGAAAAAAAAAAAATACGAATACGACAGTACACAAGCTAGCAAGCCTACGTTCAAGGGGCAGCGAGTTTATTAAACAGGAGGTAAATGAGTTACTAAAACAAAGGTCAATTCTTAAATAATGCAGTTAAAGGGTTGTTATGACAGAACGAGGAGAAAATAGATTTATCATGGTATATCTCTCTACTCTGTACTATTAAATTTGTATCTTCTTAGTCATACTATATATTTGGACTTAATTATGTTTTTGTCCTTAAATTTTTGTATACATTTTACTTTTGATTCTTAAACAATTATTTTATAATTTTTATTCTTATATTGTTTTTCTTTATTAACAGTTGTAGTTCTTGTCATATAATAACATTAACTAATGATGTAATAATCACAACAAATGACTTGTCATCAACAAAAGTTTAACGAAACAATCATCTATAATTATTTTAGTAAATTGTATTTTCATCTTTTATCTATTCAGGTCAGTTAATGACATCAAATTGCACTATAAAAAATTAAAAATACAGTTTTAAAAAAATAACATATGAATTATCTCCATCAATATCTTTGATAACATGATTGGTGATTGAATTATGTAGTTATTACATCATTAATTAATGTTCTTACCGGAAAAAAAAACTAAAAAATTAACAGAAAATAGTATAAAAACCAAAAACATCGAAACATTTGTTTAAGGATTAAAGTAAATTTCCCAAAAAGTTTAGAGACACAAAATATAATAAACCCAGTATTTGAAAAGAGATTCGGATTACTTTTTTCACCAATAAAACATTGCGAGGACTACTAACAAGAATTATTCTAAATGCTTCTATAATATTCTTTTACTAAACATTTTATTCCCTTCAAGTATTAAATGCGTTTTTATATTTTTAAGACATTAAATATTTTATTTTCTTGCTAATATTTTCTTTGTTACTTAGTAGGATACTTGTGGGAAGATTAGTAAGAGAATATACTCTTGAATAATTCTTACTAATAATATACTCTTGAATATTATATTATTTGTTAAACAGTTATTAAAAATTATAATATAGTGATTAAAACTCATTAAATAGGAATTGAGTATTCACATATTTTTGTATTATAATTATTAATATATTTTAATCAATAATAAATTATGTTAAAAAGAATATGACAAAGACTTAGAGAATATGTACTTTTAGTGCCACCACCGACAGACCCATTTACCAACACTTCTAACTTTCCAGGCCTTAGTGGTATTAGAGCCACTGAGTGTTAGAGTAGTTTTAGTTATTTGTTGTATCTTTGTTCTTCTTACTATTCCATGAAGGTCTCTACCTAAACTAGTTGTTTTAAGTATTGAGAGAGTTGAGTGTAGTATTCAGAGGTGTGTATATGTTGGTCAACTTCTTTAGTCTAAGTGGTCCCAACAAAAGGAGATTTTAAGACCGTTAGTTTAGCTTAGAAATGGAAAGAAGTGGTCTTGTACACTACTAGAAAAATAGGTTTTAACATCGCTAGTTTAACATCGGTTATCGAGAGAACCGATGTTAACGAAAACGCGGTGGCAATTTTGTAAATAAGCGGACTTATTTAACATCGGTTTTGAAGATTTTTCGCAAAACCGATGTTAACCATGAACTGTTAACATCGGTTTTCAATTTTTTTTTAGTATAACCGATGTTAACCACGAAATGTTAACATCGGTTTTGTAGATTTTTAAGTATAACCGATGTTAACCATGAAATGTTAACATCGGTTTTGTAGATTTTTAAGTATAGCCGATGTTAACCATGAAATGTTAACATCGGTTGTCAAGATTTTAAGTAAAACCGATGTTAACCATGAACTATTAACATCGGTTTTCAAGATTTTAAGCAAAACCGATGTTAAAATAACATATTAACATCGGTTTTTTTTATGGGAACCGATGTTGTCCTTATACCGTCGCGAGGATTAAACTTCAGTATCGCGCCTTTTAGCCTTTATATCTTCTCCTTCAGTACTTCACTCTCGCGCCCATATCAAAAGCTCCGTCGTTGTCGTCACCCACCGAAGAGCCCCATCTCCCTCGTTGCCCATATCGCACCTCTTCTCCTTCGTGCCTTCGCGCCCTTATCACCTTCGACACCCAACTCTTCTCCTTCGTGCCTTGCGCCGGTATCACCTTCGACACCCCATCTCTTCAAGGTTCCGCGCGCGCTGTCACCATTGTTGGTGTCTTGTTGAGTCGCGACCTCATCCCAGGCTTTCGGTGTCACCGGTGACATTGACGGAAGTCGCACAGGCTCAGGTACTTGCCCTAACCTCAGCTTGTAGAGTCTTTTGGTCTGTTCTGTTCGAGGTACTATGGGAACTCACATTTCGAACTAATAAGTCGTTGGTATTTGGTTTTTATGTTACCGCCATGGATTTGCAAAGTAGGAGGCGTCATTTGGTTGAGACCGTGGTTCGCATTGTTGGTGTTAGCTTTCACAGGTACTTGACTTTATTCCATGCTTGTTGGTCTTGGTTATTCATGTGAAAGAGACAATGGGTATCTGTTGATGTATGTTTGTTTAAAAAATGTTGGATAATTGTATGGACATCTGCTGGAATTGGTTTTGTTTGGTGTTAATTGTTTGTGCTACTGGACATTTACACTA
>PYAF01004452.1:4757-15089 GCA_007407185.1 Glycine tomentella
AGCACGGAATAGAATAAAATAATCAAAACAGCATTAAACTCAATACCAAATCAAGTTACAGAGGAGTTACATCAGTTCATGGCCTTCCCACAATACAAGTCTAGCCTGCCATAGGCTTCAAGAAACCAAAAGCTGTCAAATAATACATTCTTGATGACCTTGCCTTGATTCTTGACTTCCAATGATAAAGAAGAAAGAATAATAGAAGTGATGGTGTGTTGTTGTAGATCCTGCTCAGGGGCCTTATATTTATAGAATAGTTTAATTAAGGCAAGAAAACCAAAAGATAAGCCTAATCTCGAAACAAATATTTTAAAACAGGAAACTGGATCGAATCCACGCTACCCGCGCGAAATCTCGCGCTATCCGCGCAGATTGGCAGAAAGTATGGCGCTGATAGCGTGAATATGGCGCTAGTCGCGCGGGATGGCAGAGAGAAATAAGCTTAATCCTTGAGGTTCTGGCGCTAACGGCGTGGGATATGGCGCTAATCGCGCCATCCATTCTGTCCTTCCACGCTACCCGCGTGGATTCCACGCTACACGCGCGAGACTCCAGTCTTGAGTTTTCTTCCTTCTTTTGCTTGTGTTTTCCTCTGTATTGGCCTGAAATTGCAAAATTGGGATTGAATTAGCTTAAAATGCTAACTTTAACTAATTATATTCCATTTTCCTACATATTTAATTAAATTCTAAACTAAAACTAGACTAAAAACAAGATGTGTTTGCAACACATCAAGTGTGCCCATGCAGAAGGAGAGCAGACAGACTATTTTCGTTTAGGGTTTTAGCATTTTCGTTTTCTGCTTTTCTCTCTGTTTAGGGTTTTCCGTTTCTGTTGATGATTTTCATTTTCAGAATACAGTTGCGTTTCAATTTCAGTGCTATTTCGTTTCTGTTTAAAGTTCCAATCTCGTTTTCGTTTTCTGCTATTTCGTTTTAGGTTTTTGTTTTCGTTTCTGTTTAATTTCGTTTTTTGCATTTGAATTTCGTTTCTCTTCTAGTTTCGTTTAATGTTCAGTTTCGTTTCAATTCACGTTTCTATTGTTAATTTCGAATTAATGGAAGGCTAAATCCTAGGGTTGGACCCTAGGACAGATTGCAAACCCTTTAATGGAGGTTCTCTGTAATTGCAATTCGTTTTCTGCTTGGTTCTTCCTTGTTGGGTTTCTGTTCTATATTTTTTGAATTAGAGTCATGCTTAATGATTCTGATATTGATTGATTTAGTAATCTCAGGTTGCTTAATCCTGAGAGCTTGCCCTGACGAGGTTCACGTTTGCTTAATTCGTGTAATGAAGTTTTAGGTTAATCTTCGCTTAGTAGATTCACCTGGACTGATAAGGATTAAGTAGGACAGATTATCTTTCGTGAACCAAGGATATTAGAGGCGCAATCTATTCTAAGGTCTGACTTGTTTTAAATCCCTGCAATTAATTAGTATTTCTGTTTTAATTTAGAATTCCTTGCATTCTGTCAAAAACCCCCCCTTTACACGTTTTTGATCCCTAACGCAGACAATTGATCCTTGAGAGACGACCTAGGAATCACTTCCTAGTACTACATTTAAACTGTATTAATTTGGTCGAGTACGACCTCGATCACCCACCACAATCATCCAATGCATTTCATAGCTCAAACAATCATGCATAGAATGATGCATGCACCTGACTCATCTATCAGCATGCAATGTGGTACCATATTCCGGAAATAGCCTCTCGCAGGAAAAATGATTCACCGCCTATCAAGGCTACCCTATCGTGCACTAGCCATTCCCCCCCGGTGATCAACCAACGTCGTTAGGGAATTCCAAACCTAATGACCCCTTAGTACCTGCATTTTCAGCCCACTACAACCCACAAGTACTTGCGTGCCTTCATTCTATTTCCATCCATGCACATGAAGTATGAAACATGGGCATCATCAATGTATGACCATGGCCAAGAACAAATCCTTCCCCGCAATGATGACCAGTCATACACCCCCATGTACATACATAACACACCAATGTGAGCTCACCGATGCATTGACCGTGGCTAGGAACAAATCCTTCCCCGCAAGGATAACCAATCATGCACCACCCATAGGTATCACTGTACATACACATCACCTCATCTCGATATCATCATCATATATATTAAATTCATCTTATTTCAACATTATCCTCATAAACATCAACTTCATCTCATTTCAACATCAACATCCATTTCATCATTATCTCATTCAATCATCACCAACACATCAATAACATCTCATTTCAACATTATCAATGACATCAATATCACCTCATCCATCTACAATCCATATTACCATTAGGAAAATTTCTAAATTAAAGAGGAGGACTACAATATAGAAAACACACTTTTTTGCCTATTTAAAAATTTAATAAAGAATTAAATTGAAAAACATATTATAAAATTTTGGACAGAGTCTCCTCTATAATTAAGACTTTTCTCAAAAATCCAGTCAATTACAACAACATCATTCATAGTTTTATCCATTAATAACAAATCCATCCCATTAGTTAAAAACACAATTTTTCTCGAAAACAAGCACACAATAGGAACAAGCATACATCAATGATAAATATATCGCATCCCGTTAGTTTTAAACATAACTTTTCTTGAAAACTAACACAAAACAGGAACAGACAGATATCCTCATAATTGGACTCTCTGGCCCCAACTATGGTACCAAAACTATAACTAAATAATAAACTCCCCTTATCTATCTATATCCCTTTGTTAGCTCCTTGAAACGTCGTTTTGAGATCTCTCAAGTTCACATGCTTTGGCCCAAACGCAGAGCTCTATATACCAAATTGAAGATAATTTAGTATAGATTTCAAAACCAAGGCTAACATTAGCATTCGGGGTCAAATACCCACTCAAATTTAAAAAAGGGCTAAAATGGTGTTTTGGGAGTTCACATCAAAAGACATCATTTTAAAATTTCAATCACACCAATGTGACTGGGACTCAACAAAGATCACATAAATGGCTTTAACTTCATAAAAAGGAGACTTTTACAACATCTCATTTTCAAAGGGTTTTCAAAGAAAGTATAAAAACAGCTAATAACGGTACCCGAATCACAAGAGATATCAAGAGAGGCTTCAAACTAGTTAAGAGAAGACAAGGAAACCATGGTTACCTCAAAGAAACCAAGAAAGGAGGATTGGAAGATCCATTCTCTACCGAATCCTCAAGTTGAGTTTTGAAGATTCCGCTCCAATTGAAGTGTTCATCTCCGTGCGGTGGTTCAACGACAAGAAACGACGGCTCGTGGCAGTCACCGGTGGCCATTGGTGGTGGAGGAGGATGGTGGAAGATTAGGTGGTGGTTTGGAGGAATAAGGAAGCCAGTTTTCATGATTTTCACGCTACTGCACTATTTAACGCCGACTTGACTCGCCCAAGCGAGCCAAAAAGCCTTACAAAATTCACTTGGGCGAGCTGACCAGATTTTAAAATTTTTGTTTTAGTAAAAAAAATATTATCTCATACTACACATGTTATTTCACTAATCACAATGGTAAAAAGTTACATATTGTTAGAAACCTATCTTTAAAATTTGAAAGCGATCCAACGATTAACCAATCCAGAATGGTGATTTTACTAAAAGAGGTTTTCGGGTCAAACTTAGAATCACTCAATTACAACGCAGCTCAAACAAACTCCACATAACTTAATATCTACACCAAGCAATTGCACATGGATAATTCACATAATATTTCAACTAATCCTAATTAATAAAGTAATCAAATAATACAAGGAATACATCACACATATATTTTAAGTTATCGAAATTTCAGGGTGTTACAGGAGGTGCAGAAAAAATTGTACAACGGGAGTAGGAATGTACAACGAAATAGTACTTTAATTGTACAAGTGGGGTGCAAAATAAAATTATGCATGATAGTATGATACCGTTATATATTGTACAACGGAATCATACTTGGATTTTCATTGTACAATTTTTTTTACATAAAAAAATGTAATAGAAATTGGATTCCATTTTATTGAATATATAAAACAAAATCATATTTTTGTTGCATAATTTTTTTACCACCACTTAATTCAACGAAAATACATTTTCATGCGGCCAAATAACACAGCCCCATATGTGGAAATACAATTTTGTTACTTAAGTTAGGGTGTGAGTTCAGTTGTTGTTGCAATCAAATCAAGGGAAGGAGTTGTGACAATGTAGTGGTGTTTGGACACAGTGGTGATGAGGACGTGTTGCGGCGTGAAAGGAGTTATAGGGTGGTTTTGTGATGGCTACAAGGCTAGAGTAGGGAGTGGCGTTGGGGTTGTTGGGTTCAAATCTGGGTGTGCGTAGTGGTTATGGTATTTGGTGAGTGATGGTGGTGCATGACATGGAGGAGACAAGGTGAGACGGTCGCATAATGCGGAGGTGGTCGGTGGTGATGATGGTTGCGCGAATATAGTGTTCAAATTTGGACGGAGGTGATGAGTTAGGAGGAATAAGAAGAAGGTGAAGAGGAGCACGGAAGGGTAAGAAGATCTTTTTCCAAGTGTGTAGGGGTCAATAACAACCTCCTAACGGTTGGTTCACATCCACCTTTGGTGAGCTGGCTTGTAAGCCTAAATAAAAATATAAAAATATAAAATAACAAAAATATAAAAAATAATAATAATAACAAGTAACATGCATATAAAGTCTTTGCTAAATAACCACTCCATATCAAACATAAATCCTTCAATTAATTAGTTATTTTTTTAAGAGATATAATAAGTTATGTGGGTTAAATAAGTTGGTTTGTAAACTCACAAACCAAACTCATTTATCCTATCATATAATTGAGTCAACTCTTATCAATTTACATTTATATGAACTAACTTTTATCAAGTTATTAAATGGGTGAACTCACAAACTGAAATTCAAATACTCAGAATAATACTCTTAACCTGTTTTTAGAATTCATCTTAATAGTAATTAAGCCTTAATTTTGAGATTTTTATTAAGAAAATATAGCAGTCCCAAATGATACCAAGAATTTTATATTTGGTACATTAAAAAGAAATGAAAAAAAATTAAATAAAAATTTTGAATTAAAATAAAGTGTAAAAATGTAAGTCCTATATTTCATCTCTTTTTTCACTTTTTTCTCCACAAACGAACGTAATCTTATACGAACTCTTCATAAAATCCCGGTTATTTAAATAATTGGCTCAATTATAAATTATAAATTGAAAAATAAAAGTAAAGTTGGTAGTTGAAGAAAATCTTATGTTATGCTGTATTGTATACCGTGCGAATTATTTATATATCGACGAGGTCACACCGCCACGAACGAGACGAGATCAAGCGGGTGATATTTAATGTTTTTATGTTTTCTTTTACCATATGTTTGAATAAGAAAATTAAAATGGGAAAGTAATTTTTCAAGAGATTTAAATTATTTTTACATAAAATCATTTGTTTGGATATTTTACTGAAAGGAATTTAAAATTATGGAATTTGAAAACGTAATTTTAACTAGCTAAAAATATATAATTTTAAATTCCATCAAAACAGAAAGAATTCTAAAATTTGTGGAAACCTTCAGGAGGTGGACCTTCACTTCCCTTGCTCTTTTGATGCTCTCGTGACATATCTCTCTTGAGCCCTCGCTTATACACTCTTGTGAATCTAGACGCAAACCCTCGCGCAATGGTTCACGCTCTCACCCTCTCTCACGGTGGTTCATGCTCTCTCTCGCGGTGGTTCACGCTCGTGGTAGTTCATACTAGGTTCATCTCTCATCTCTGATTTTCGTTTCTAATTTCATTATTTGGTTTTGTTGATTTCGTCTAGTTTTTTTTTTATCTTGGGTTTAGTTTTTCTTTTCGTGTTTGATTTCCTTCTTCACTAATTTTGAGTTGGGCAAATTCGTTCCTTAATTAATTAGTGTATCACAATTTTTTTTTCGCTCTTACATGCACAATTGTTTATGGCAAATTTTCCTCACTAATTTTGTTTTGTTGATTGCTTTTTAATTTGTTTTGAGGATTATTTTGAATTATGATTACACTTTGTGCATGCATGAGAGGGTTTTTCCAAGATGGAATTTTTTGAGCTATGAAGTCTTGTGTTATCTTGAGGCAGAGTAAGTGAGGAAACTTATTTGATACTGTAACGAAGGCCTTGAAGGTGTATAAAAGGCGCACATGTAGGGAGATAATTATGGACCCTGGGGATGATGTGGCAGTGTGTGATACATGAGGAAATGTTAGTTAGTTAGAAGAGCAGGGCGCGTGTGAGTGGGCGCGTGCAAGGGAGGGGGGTTATTAGGTGTTGCTTCTATGTTTACAATTCAGTTAGGGAGTAAGAGGAGAGTGAGAGAGTCTAGGAGAGACTAGAACACTCTAGAATTGCTCTAGGGTTGGTATCGACTGTATTTCTTGGCTCCTCTCATATTTCTTTCAATTAATAAACCACCGTCGTTATTCAGTGATTATGTGTTGTTGTGTTTCTGATTCTAGGTGTTTCTGATACAGTTGGTACCTTTACAACTGGTATCAGAGCTCCCGATTTTGGGAGCTTTGAATGGTCTTGACAAGATTGATGAAAAATAGATTGGCAGCGATGGAGGAAAGATTGGCACAATTGTTGAGTGTCAGTGAAGAACGTGCTCGATGAGCGGAGGAGGGATTGGAAGCGCGATTCAGGCAATCGGAAGAAGCGCAAGAAGAACTCTGACGTTTGTTCCGTGGCGCAATCTTGGATCGCGGAACACGCAGTCCTGATGGTAAGGGTAGTGGTAACACAGGAGGAAACAATGGCGAAAATGAGAATGAAGGAGCTGGAACTGAAGGAAATAATAATGGTAACAATCGTAACTTTGGTATTGTGAATAAGAATGTCGATTAGCCGGCAAGACGTATGGAGTTGCCTCTCTTTGATGGAACCGATGCCTATGGTTAGGTTCACCGCGTGGAACGTTACTTTACCATTAATGGACTCCCAGATGCAGAGAAACTGCAGCGGTGTTAATTGTGTTGGAAGGGAAAGCACTCAACTGGTTTCAATGGTGGGAGAGTCAAAATCCGGAAGCAACGTGCCTGCAATTTAGAACAAATTTGTTACGTAGATTTCAGGGGGTTAGACACGAGTTGCAATTTTCACCTCTGCTGAAATTGAAGCAAACAGGCAACGTGAAGGAGTACAGGGAAGAATTCGAACGGGTTGTTGGGCCATTGGGTTATCCTGATGGTAATATGCTGAGAGACATTTGGCTTAATGGGATGCGTGAGGAGATTGTGGTGGAACTAAACATCCATGGGAGAGATATTTCTTTGTCTGATTTAATGGATTTAGCACAATATATTGAAGAGCGAAATTCCATTTATGCTCTTGGAAGAGAGGGAAGTTGGTATACTGGGATGGCTGGCACTACAGGGCTCACTTTTAAGGCCCAACACCCTTTTCGCCCACCAGAGATTCGTGCCAACACAACTAATAACACTGCACGTACCACAACAATGGCTAAATCAACTCCAACTTAGAATTCTAATATTCCTCGAACGACTGAATGCTTCGCGAGCACTGGAAGAACAAGTTCACGTCGCCTTCTTTAGGATGTTTGGGAAGACAAGATGGCCAAGGGAGAATGCCTTAACTACAGGAGAAAATTTTTCGTGGGCACAAGTGTAAAAATAAACAATTTCATGTATTGATAATCGAGGATGACGAGGAGGAAGCTGAAGAAATCATCACAGAAGGAAACATTGCCAATTTGGAAGATGAAGACAAGGATTTGCAATTATCCATGAATAGTATTATGGAACTTACCTTGAACCAAGATCTCAAACTATGGGGATTGATTAATGGTCATCGTGTAGTGGTTTTGGTGGATTGCGGAGCTTCGAGCAATTTTATTAACAGAAATATAGCTTGCGAATTGGGGCTAGAAATATCTCCTACACCATGTTATACAGTGGAGGTTAAGGATGGCCACAAAATACACTTTTGCAGTGTATGCAGGAACATCGACATTCATTTACCAGGGGTGGAACTAAAGCAAGATTTGTTTCAGTTCGATCTTAGAGGAGTGGAGGTGGTTTTGGGGTTGGAGTGGTTGCGAACCTTGGGTGAAATCAAGGCCAATTTCCAGGATTCAATTGTGAGATTTGTTAGAGGCGGAACAGAGGTACTGATACAGGGTGATTCCTCACTATCAAAAACAGTGGTGTCATTGAAATCCATGTTGAAGACATTGCAAAGTGATGATGAAGGGTTTTTGATTTCTCAGAAATATATTGAGGATACTGTTAACACTGTGGAGGAGTCAACAGAGTGGCAACGCTATCTGAATTATTGGAGAATTTAAAGATGTTTTTATAGTACCTACGGGAGTCCTTCTGGAACGCAGTCAGATCATGCTATTGAGTTACTACCAGGTATTGTCATACCAAATTCTCGTCCTTACAAATATCCTCACCAATAGAAAACGAAATTGAGAAGATTATTGTTGAATTGTTGGTTGTGGGTCATATTAGGCCAAGTGCAAGTCCTTATTCCAGTCCAACTATACTTACTAGAAAAAAAGATGGAGGTTGGCATGTTTATGTTGATTATAGAGCTTTGAATAAAATTACAATCCGTAATAAATTTCCAATTCCTGTGATAGATGAATTACTAGATGAACTAGGAGGTGCACAAATTTTTCTAAGCTTGACCTCAAGTCAGGCTATCTCCAAATTCGTATACAGCTAGAGGATATTCCTAAAACAACCTTCAGGACTCATGAAGGCCACTATGAATATTTGGTGATGCCCTTTGGGGTTTGCAATGGATCATCTACCTTCCAAGCACTAATGAATGAGGTATTACAGTCCTTCCTTCGTAAATTCTCCTTGGTTTTGTTTGATGATATCCTTATATACAGTTTGGACAAGGTTAATCATCTACAAAATTTGCGAAGTATCCTCCAAGTTATGCAGCAGCACCATCTGTTTTTGAATAAAAACAAATATGTATTTAGTTAGTCCAAAATTGAATATCTCGGCCACATTGTTACTGCCTCTAGGGTAAAAGCCGATCCTGCCAAGGTTGCTGATATGATTAACTGGCCAGTTCTACGAAATGTTAAAGGGTTGAGAGGTTTTTTGGGTCTTACGGGTTATTATCGAAAGTTTGTTCTTAACTATGGGAAAATAGTTCGTCCTCCTACGGTACTACTTAAAAAGGATGGATTGTGGAGTGATGAGGCACAAACCGCCCTTGATGCTTTAAAAGTGGCCATGACAATTGTTCCAGTGTTAGCATTACTGGATTTTGGAAAGATTTTTGTTGTTGAAACAGATGCGTCGGGAAAGGGAATTGGTGCGATTTTGATGCAGGAGGGTAGGCCAATTGCTTTTCTCATTCGTGGGTTCTCTGCACATGCCTTGGTCAAATCTGTCTATGAGAAAGAGTTAATGGCGATTGTTTTTGCAGTGACCAAATGGCGGCATTATTTGATGGGCGTCATTTTATTATTCGCACAGATCAACACAGCCTTCATTTTTTAAATGATCAACGACTACTGAATGAGGATCAGCAGAAGTGGGTTTCTAAACTTTTTGGGTTTGATTTTTAGATCCAATTTAAGCCAGGTAAGGAAAACACTGTTGCAGATGGTCTTTCTCGCCAAATGTGCCTCAATGCTTTGACGCAAGTGCATTTTTTGGGATGGGAGGATATACATAGAGAGCTACAACTAGATGAATGTATTGGAAAAATTTTGCAAGATCTACTGGTGGGTGATTTGTTGCATACAGGGTTCAGTTTACAAGGAGGGCGACTGTTTTATAAAAAATGTTTAGTTTTGGTTGCACAGTCCTTTGGATTCACAGAATTCTTCATGAGTTCCATGACTCAGTGATTGGTGGTCACTTGGGTTTCCTCTGCATGTATAAGTGGATTTGTGGCAGTGTGTATTGGGAGGGAATGCATAAGGACATCCATGCTTATGTATTGCCGTGTGATATTTGTCAACGCAATAAGGTACAGTCATTGGCACCTGCTGGATTACTACATCCTCTTCCTATTCTCACTCAGGTTTGGACAGATATTGCTATGGATTTTATAGGGGGACTTCCGGTCTCTTATGGTTTTGACACGATTTTGGTGGTGATTGATAGGTTGACTGATGTGTTGCAAACACATCTTAGTTTAGGATAGTTTTTAGGTTATATTTTGATTAAATAATTAGGAATTAGATTAGTTTTAGTTAGTTTATTAATAATATTTTATTTTATCTCATTCCAATACCAATCATGCATTTTCAGGACAAAAGAGGAGAATAAAGGCCAAAGAAAGAAGAAAACAAGTACTGGAGTCTCG
>PYAF01004452.1:15189-46853 GCA_007407185.1 Glycine tomentella
CAAGTGTGTGACCTAAGATAATAAACCAATCAAGTGAAGGAGGTAGGAACAAAGGGGATTGCGCCTGACCACAATTGTTTCATCCATTGGTAACATCTTTATCTTTTTACTGCACTTATTTTCTATTTTTATTCAAACTACAATCATCCAACATCAACAACTATTTCTTTGTCTTTATATTTCTGTTTTTAATTCCAATTATTTAGAATTAATATTATTGTGAAAATTACCCCAATCCCTGTGGAGACGATAACTCTACTTACCTACTTTTATTACTTGTTAACGATCGGTGCACTTGCCGTATCAATCGCGTTAATCGCGCAACATTGACCAAGTACTCTCACTTCCTTCTCCTTAAGCATCCCTTTAATGCTAAGGATGTAGCTCAATTGTTCATTAAGGATGTTGTCCGTTTACACAGGTTTCCTTCTTCCATAGTTTCCGATCGGGACAGACTGTTCCTTAGCAATTTTTGGGGAGAGCTTTTTCGCCAAGTTGGTGCTATGCTGAAATTTACTTCAGCATACCATCCTCAATCAAATGGGCAAACAGAGGTTACGAATAAATGTGTTTAAACGTATCTCAAATGTTTTTGTTCCCCTCATCCTTGTTAGTGGTCTAAGTGGTTGCATTGGGCTGAATTTTGGTTTAACACCAATTACCATGGTTCAGCTGGGATGACCCCATTCAAAACTTTATAGGGAACCTCCTAACTTATTTCGCAGTGGGAATAATCCTTCTAATATAGATGTGGAGGCCCAATTACTTCAAGCCCGTGACCATGTGTTAGTTGAGCTACAACAGAATTTGGCTAAGGCTCAAGAATATTATAAAAAATTTGTTGATTTGAAGCGTCGGGATATAGAGTTTCAGGTTGATGACCTTGTTTTCCTGAAATTCCAACCATATCGGCTGAAGTCTTTGGCTACTAAGATTAACGAGAAGCTTAGCCCACGTTTCTATGGCTCGTTCAAGGTGATTGAGCGAGTTGGTGAAGCTGCATACAAACTGGACCTTCCTCTGGACTCTAAAGTTCACCCAGTTTTTCATGTTTCATTATTAAAATTTGTAGTGCATCTGCCATCAGTAGTTAAGCCCGTGCCTACTATGTTAAATGATGAATTGGAGCTTGTTGTATGTCCTGAGCAGCTCCTACAATTTTGCCTTAACTCTGAAGGCTTAACAGAAGTGTGTTGAAATGGCAGCACCTTTCGGAGTTCAAAAATTCTTGGGAGTTGGCTTCTACTATCATGTTACATTTTTCAGAGTTTCACCTTGAGGACAAGGTGAAAGTTTTGGGGGGGAAGTATTGTAACGAAGGCCTTTAAGGTGTATAAAAGGCGCACACGTAGGGGGATAGTTACGGACCCTGAGGCTGATGTGGCAGTGTGTGATACAGGAGGAAATGTTAGTTAGTTAGAAGAGCAGGGCACGTGTGAGTGGGCGCGTGCAAGGGAAAGGGGTTATTAGGTGTTACTTTTATGTTTACAATTCAGTTAGGGAGTAAGAGGAGAGTGAGAGAGTCTAGGAGAGACTAGAACACTCTAGAATTACTCTAGGGTTGGTATCGGCTGTATTTCTTGACTCCTATCATATTTCCTTCAATTAATAAACCACCGTCGTTATTCAATGAATTTGTTAGTGTTATGTGTTGTTGTGTTTCTGGTTCCAGGTGTTGTTGATACAGTTGATACCTTTACAGATACACACCTTGGACTAGTTAATTGAAATTTGTTTTGAGGATTGGCAAGGAAAAGGGAGTATACTTCAAGATTCTTTGTTTTTTGTGTTAATCTAGGGGAGTTTGCTATCTTTTTAATTTTTTATGTTCGAAATTTTGAAGGAATAAGCTAAATACGTGACTTTGAGAAACTTGTAAATTAAAGAAGAAAAATCAACTAAAGGGATAAGCGAGAATGTAAATGAGCTTAGCTTTAATGCTAACTCAAAATTCTCAAGGCTTATGTTTTATGTTGCAAATTCTGTTGGGACAACTGACATCATGAGGAAATGAGAAAATTATATATGTTAGTTTTGATACTAGGAAAAGCCTTGCAAGGAAAGTAAGAATCTTCTTCCCAAATTGATCAAAGATAAATGTTTTCTTTGAATACCAAATGGATTCCTTTAAATGCAAAGTAGTTGATTGAATTTTCTCATTTTCTCCCCTGATATTTGCATATTATTGACTCTGTGTATCGTTTCCCCTTCCATATTTTGTTTTATCATAATAGGATTATTATTGTGGCCTTTGTGAAATCATTAGACATGAGTCAGACAACTTCCTTTGTTCAATTTATTTTAGAACAAGTATAAACACTACATCTCAAGTTTGGTAAGTATATATGACAAAACATTAATAGCATGTTTGGTTCTGTCTCCAGATTTTGGCTTTGTGTAGAAGTTCCAAGCTCTTAGAAACAAGTTTTTTCACAAACAATGGTTTAGGGATTTTCAAAGCCCAATTCAAAGTTGTTAGATTATAAATGAATAAAACAGTCACTAAGAATGATATTATTTCAATTTTCTTTTTAGAATGATATTTGTTGCTTCTCTTTCCCTTTTGTTCATATTTTTGTGATGATGGCAGGGTTGCCAAGCTTACATATGTGTTCAACATCTTCTATTCTCACATTCAGTAGCTTCTCTATATTTTCTGCAATTTATGATTTTAATCTTTCTATAATTTTCAGGATAATGTATTGGAACTTGAGTTTCAAGGTGTCAAAAAGAAATTCACCATGCTTTAGGTTTCTAGCCATTTATTTTGTTCATCACTTCATTGTAGTTGCTTCATTGAAGTGTTGGTATTCTTTATGATTATCCTACATTACAACTTCCTTGAGTTTACTTTACCCATTTTCAAACTTGGCCTGTACGTACACCCAGGCCTGTTGCATCAAAACTTGCAGCTGATACTCCTCTTCTTATTGGTCAGGTAAACTCAGTTGTTACCAAGTGTCTCATCCATGATCTAATTGTGATAGCTTTCATGCTTAATGACTTTTGTTTTTTACATCGTGTTCTTGATGCCCTTTTCCCCCTCAGTTCTTGGTGGGACTTGTGTCATTCCTGGAGCTTTTGGTTGTGGTAAAACAGTCATTAGTCAGGCTTTTTCTAAGGTGAAATTAATACACCCTATTAAGACAATGATTTTTTAATTGTAGATATTCTCCTTAATTCATCTTCCCCACCCCCCAACCAACTTGCAGTATTCCAATTCTGATTATTGTTGTACATGTCAATTGTGGGGAACGTGAAAACAAAATGGTAGAGGTATGTTTTCTTTTCAGTTACTTCTATCAAATATTGTGTTTCTTAGTTTACATTTGGAAACAATGAATTTTTATTATATTTTCCCTTATAATGATTAATGAATTTGTTTGGCTTGTGTGCTGCATGAGAGTTTTAACACCGATTTTGATAATGTAATTTTTTTTTAATTGCAGGAATCACATTAGCTGAGTATTTTAGAGATATAGGTTATAATGTCAATATGACGGAAGATTCTACATTTAGACAGGCAGAAGCATTGCATGAAATCTCTGGACGGTGATGAGAAAGATTTCTTTTTTGTGCTTAAAATACATATATTTTGTAGCTTTACTTTATGATATTGATTTTTCTTTCTTAACTAGTGTAACTAGACAATTTATATACCATTAGGCATGAGACGCATAGGAATGGACATTGATCAATGTATTTTGATGATATTGTTGTCTTCCACAGGCAAAAATGCCTACAGATAGTGGATATCCTGCATACCTTGTTGCACTTTTTTTGTTGATGTACAAGGATAGATCATGAGAATGTCTTTTGGCTTATGTAGTACTTTTTTTTTAAATTAAACTTTTCAAACTATTTTGATGTCTTAAGTTGTATACTGGAATTAGTAATGTTCAAACTATTCTCATTTTATATGTTTGATGATGATAAAATGTTGAGGATGTACTTTATATACACTTTCTTTTGTTTTAATTTTTCTTGTTGGAATATTTTTTTTAATGCTTTAGTTCTAAATTTATATTTTTAAAATATAATTGGACAAGAATATATATAGAAATTAAAGAATTCAAAATATAAGAAATTTAAATATTTCATCTAAACAATAAATTTGAAATTCAAGGAATTTAAATTGGTTTATCCAAACAAGGAATTTTAATTGATGCATTTTAATTTCTCTGAATTTTAAATTTTCTGAAATTTTAAAATACTCCATCCAAATACACTCTTAAGGTTTAATTATCAATTTGTCTCCAAAATATATTAAAATGTTTAATTTGATTTTCTAGTTTTAAAAATTTAATTTAATTCCCAAATTATTTTAAAACATACTGATTTAATCATTTTCGTCTAATTAAGTGACATCGTTAGAATAACAAATGTTAATAGCTTTTGTTTATCAATAATGGCAATTTTTACCTGCAACTAGATTTATTATTATTTTTTTATAAAAATAATCCCTTTCTTCGTGCCTTCGTCACATCTTCGACCAACTCCTTCGATCTCCCTCACCCCTCCCTCCCTCGCCCCTACGCCCCCGCCCAAAACCCAACCGCGACCTACCCCCAAACCCGTTGCCAATTAAAAGCCCAAACCTTCCACCACTATCAAACTCAACAAAACAATGCCATTGGAGGTGTTGATAGCAAGAGCTTCCACCAATGTCCACAGGGTATGGTCTACCTCGTCGGGCTCATAGCAATGAATTTCGCTTCTTCCCATGATTAGATCTAAGCATATTTTGACAGGGGATTTCACGGTGGAGGCACTGGAACCCGATTTGAAAATTTAAAAAAGTAATACATGTAGTAATAGTTAAACATATTAATTGAACGAAAGAGATCAAATTAGTCTATTTTAAAATAACTTAAGAACTAAATTGAATCTTTTAAAATTTTCAAAATCAAATTGAATAATTTAATATAATTTAGAGGTTCTTTTATAACAAAATGTCAAATAATAATCGTAAAATGGGACGGAACTCACCCACTACAAAAAAAATTGTATTTCCATGGAAAATATTCCGTCGGAAATGTTTGATTTAGCGACGGATTTTTCTAATAGAGTATATTCCGTCGAAAATGTTTGAATTAGCAACAGATTTTACCGACATGTTAATTTTGTCTGAAATGTTTGAATTATATGTCATACTCTTTATTTTGCATTTATAAACTTTTTACTTTGCATTTATTCGATTGGGCATGCTTTTCAATTTAATTTATATTTTTAATATTTTCTATAAAATAATAAAATCTATTTCAAAATTTGGCCATGATTTTCTAAATTAAATATGTTAAACTAATTCCAATTTTTTAATATAAAATTACTTTAAATGAATTCCTTCATACTAAGGATGAATCTAAAAATAGGTAAGTGAACCGTTGACAAGTAAATAAAGGTTTTTTCCCCATCATTTGTCTTGAATTTGAGTTTTAGATATATAATTGTATTAAATATCCAAAGGAAACTATTTGTAGCCTTTATATATAAAAAAAAAAGAATTACTTTTTGGAAAGCCATTATCTTCTATTTGTAACTCAAATATTTATTTTCTACTCAATTTTTATAAATTAATTTGAATAAATTATGTGCAGGAATTTTCTATTCAAAATTTATTGAGCAAAACATCAAATTTCATCCAATATATATATATATATATATATATATATATATATATATATAAACTTTCTAGTGTTTACATATTATAAAAATCAAACTTGATGTAATGTTCACTAATTTTATGATTATTGAAGTTCTAAAGTTATTTCTTATCGCAAATCCATTGTAAACACTCAAATATTTGAATAGAAAATAATAATTTGAGGATTTTAAGTGTAGAATAAGACTAACAAGACTAGACATACATAAATTTTAAAATAGATTAATTAAAGTGGCTCTGAAAATCAAAATATGGTATAATATTATTTGAAAGGATTAAAAATATGATTAAGTCTTTATCTTTTGGATTCATAAGTGATATGCTGCTAGCATATGTAGTTTTTAGGATAAAATAATTAAGAAATTAAACATAAAATATCAAATAAAGACTTAAAATAGATATAAATTGTTTTATCACTAATTTTATTATTAATTATTGTTATTTTAATGTCTAGGAGCAAGAAATAGAAGAAAAGAAGCAAAATAAAGAGCCAAGCAATTCTGGAAATTCAAAATCAGCTTAAAGATAGGATAAGAAAAAAAGATATTAGGGTTTTACAAACTTGGCTATAAATAGGGAAGTAATAGGACGTTTTACATAGAGACACAAAGAGGCAGAAACATCAAAAGGAGGCATTGAAGGAGATCAAGAACGGAGGATGATCAAGAAGAAAACCAAGATTGAGGGGTTTGGTTATTCTTCTGCTTTGTATTCTTTCTCATCTATTTTATCATCATTGTATTGAGCTAGACATAACCATGTCTGGCTAATTCTTCTTTGATTGTGGTGAGGCCATAAACCAATGTGAACTCTTGTGTGGATTGAATTGATATTAATGAAACTTTTTATAATTGTTTCACTTAATCTTGTTCTTTAATTCTGATTGTCATTGATAGACTTGATCAATCTATTAGGGGTTCTGAGGGCTGGAATTCACAATAGGAATATTGGGGTTTTAGTTTCTGAAAGCGGTAAAGTGCTATTGATAGACTTGATCAATCTATTAGGGGTTTTGAGGGCTAGAATTCACAATAGGAATATTGGGGTTTTAGTTTCTGAAAGCGGTAAAGTAACAGTTTGACATTACCTAGGGATAGGGATGAAAGATTGCAAAGCATAGTATGTCAACTTAAAGCTTAATCTGAAAAGGGGTTGCTAAGGGATTAGAATTCTTGATTAGGATTAAAGGGTTAAAATGACCGAGAAATCAGGGTTTAACTAATTATATAAGGCATATATTTGAGCAATTATAGTAAGTGAAATTAATTATCAACTCAATTACATAAGTAGGGAATAGAGGTGATTGCGCTTTAACCACAATTCATCCTCATAAATTCTAAACTTATCATCAATCTTATCTTTAATTTTAATCATCAATCTTATCTTAAATTTCAATTGCAATTTAATTATGTTATTTTAATTCCTTTAATTCATAACACAAATCACAAATTATTTTATTTTTATTCTTTCCAATTTAAAGATAATAATTACAATAAAATTAGTGCCTCAATCCTCGTGGAGACGATACTCTATTTATCATTTTATTACTTGAACGACCGGTGCACTTGCTAGGAGTTACGCATCAAGTTTTTGACGCAACAAGTTTTTGGCGTCGTTGCCGGGGATTGAGTACGCCAATTTATTTGTAATTTATTCTTTAATATTGGAATTTTGTTTTTACTGATATGTTTTCTCTAGTTTATGCGAGGTTTAGTTGAACCTGAAACTTTACAGTTTGATCCAGAGATAGCAAAAACAAAAAACAAAAAACTCTAATTCACAACATGCAGTTGAATTAGAGATGGCTGAAGGAAACAATAACCAGCCAAGACAGGGAGATGAATTGATGGAGGATATCTTTGCTCCATTATTCACCAGACCGAATTCTAGTATCATCAGACCACCTATACAGGCAAACCACTTTGACATTCATCCATCATTAATCACTTTGGTGGAGAGAAGCCAATTTGGTGGTGAAGATGACGAGGATCCCCATGATTTCATGGACAGATTCTTGCGCATTTGTGACACCATAAGACATCAAGGGGTAAGTGATGATGCTATTAGACTGCGACTATTTCCTTTTGCAGTTAAAGGAAAAGCTCTCAGATGGTTAGATAGGCAGATTCCTAACAGCATCACCACATGGGACTAGTTGGCTGCAAAGTTCTTTGCTCAACATTTCTCTATGGAAAAATATAATAAATTAGTGAATGAAATCACTAATTTTACTCAACATAATAGAGAAACGTTGTGTGCAGCCTGGAATAGATTTCAGGAGTTAATCAGAAAATGTCCTCAATACGATATGCCCGTTGGGAACAAGGTGAGAATTTTCTTCAATGGGATGACTCCTGAATCAAGAATGATGGTTAACGTTGCAGCAGGAGGTTCAATCAGATCTAAAACAACAACTCAAACTTATGAGTTGATTGACTCCTTAGCAACAAATGAGAATGAGAGCATTGCAATTCAACCCAAACGTGAGATTATTCAATTGGGGAGTAGCGATGCTATGTTAGCAGAACAGAAGCTCTTGTCACAACAACTTGCTAAGCTTAATAAGAGAATTGACAAGCTTCAAATTTCTGCATTACAAACCACACCAGTTAGAGCTCCAGTATTCAGTTATGAATATTGTCAAGAGGACCATCAGACGAATGAATGTCCCACATTGATAGGAGCAGACTCAGTCCAGGTGAATGGTGTATGGTATGACCAAAGACCCTAGCAAAACTTCCATAGAAATCAGAACTTTGCTATGGGTAATAATTTTCAGAGGAAATTTCAAGGAGGAGGGTTGGATTATAAATCTAACAATTATTTGCAACCCCCACCTATTCCACTTAAAGAGCCCTCTGAATTAGAGAAAGCTATGATACAGCTGTCCAAAGCCACTAATGAGCATATTCAAGCGACAAATGCATTCATCCATGAAACCAGAGCCCAATTCAAGAATCAAGGTGCATCTATTCACAATCTTGAAAATCAAATTGGTCAGTTGTCAAAGCAGCTTGCTGAAAGACCTCAAGAGAGCCCTAGTGACACCATAGTAAATCCAAGGGAGCATGTCAATGCAATCACTACAAGGAGTGGAATTATGATAATACCTTAAGAGAAATCCAAAGTAGTGCAGAAAAAGGATGAAGAAAAAACCACTAAAAATATTGAGCAAGAGGTAGCAGTGGAGACACATGCAAGTAAAGATAAGGAGCCAGCTGTTGTAAATTCCAAAAAGGCAATGGATTTTTCTCGCTTTAAAAAACCACCATACCCAATGAAGCTTAAGCAGTAGGTTCAAAAGCAACAATATGCCAGGTTTTTAGATGTTTTTCGTAAATTGCAAATTAATATTCCTTTTGCTGAAGCTCTTGCTAATATGCCTCACTATGCTAAGTTTATGAAAGATTTGTTGTCTCGAAAGCATAAATTGCACGAATGTGAAACAGTTGTGCTTACTGAAGAGTGCAACGCCATAATCCAAAGGCGAGTTCCACCTAAAGTCAGAGATCCAGGAAGTTTCAACATTCCGATTGCAATAGGTAATGTGAATGTGGGTAAGGCATTATGTGACCTTGGAGCAAGCATCAACTTGATGCCTCTCTCAGTATGCAAGTCTTTGGGAATTTCTGAGTTGAAGCCTACCATGGTGTCTCTTCAATTGGCTAATAGATCATTGAGGAAACCTAGTGGAGTCATAGAAGACATCTTGGTAAAGGTTGATAAATTTATTTTTCCAGCTGATTTTATAGTTCTAGACATGGAGGAAAGTGAGATACCTATCCTCTTAGGTAGACCATTTTTGGCTACGGCTAGAGCTATAATTGATGTAGCCCAAGGAAAACTAGAGCTTACAATGTTTGATGAATCAGTCGTATTTAATGTCTTTAATGTAATGAAAAATTCATCTAACAAAAATGATTGTTTCAGAGTAGATGTTTTGGATACTGTACTTCATGCAGATAAGACTGATGATCAAAAACTAGACGAGGAACTTGAAGCCTTAGACACAGGGACATTCACGCACAAACTTGCATAGACTTGCACAGACACTTTGCAAGAAAAGGTTGAGGTAAGTATGGAAGTGCTGGAAAAGAAAAAATCTGATAAAGTGGTTGAAGCACCGAAATTAGAGCTCAAAGAGGAGATACAAGCCAGAGAGATGAAGAGGATCCTAGAGAAAACAGTGAGAAATTCTAGGAAAGATTGGGCAAGGAAGTTTGATGATGCACGCTGGGCATATAGGACAACCTTTAAGACTTTGGTAGGTATGCCACCATTCCAAATGGTGTATGGTAAGTCCTATCATCTTCAAATTAAAGCATAAGGCTATGAGAGCCACTAAATTTTTGAATTTTGAACTCTCTAAGGCTAATGATAAAAGATTGTTGCAATTAAATGAGCTTGATGAGTTCAAATTACCAGCTTCTGAGAATATTAGGATTTACAAGGAAAAGACCAAAAGATGGCATGATAAAAAGATCCATCAAATTGAACTGGGACAGCAGGTATTACTGTACAATTCTCGATTAAGGCTAATTCCAGGTAAACTCAAATCTCATTGGTCTAACCCATTTGTGGTAAAGAATTTGTTTCCCTATGGAACTATTGAGATTTCCCCTCTATATGCTGAGAGGCCCTTTAAGGTTAATGGGTGTAGGTCAAAATTATATCATGGAGGGAAAGTGGATAGGAACATTGTTTCTAGACTTTGCGTCAAAGCTAAGTGACGTTAAACAAGCGCTACTTGGAAGGCAATCCAAGATTTTTAGATTTATTATTGATTTTTTTTGTAGTTAGTTTATTTATTTTTATTACTTTAGTCATTTTATTGTCTTTTCTTCTAGTTTGTTTAAATTTATTGTATTTTTAATTCTGTTTAGATTGATGTTCAATGTTTGTAATGGTGATTCTTCAAATAAGGCATACATGTGTGAATGTTTTATCAGCGTATAACTCTTCAGTTTATTGTTGGGGACAACAATATCTAAATCTGGGAATTATGGGACGCATATGCGTTTATTTGATGAATCGCATTCAAAGAAGCAAATGATATCTAATAAAAAAAACAAAAATATTAGGTTAAATTTTTAGAAATTAGGATAATAAAGGTCTAGAGCATATAATATAATTTTCAGATTTGGAATTGCCAATGCAGTGGTAAATTTGATTGAATGATAATTTGTCTTTGGAAGCATGTATGAAACAAGTAGAGTATAGAATTACATTGAACATGATTAGAACTACGCTTGTTTTTGTAATTGAAGTACATTGTGAAAAAGAATAGGATACTTGATAGGAAATCAACAGAACTGATACCATAGCTTGTGAGGATTGAGCCTATACAGAAAATTTTCTTGTTAGAGTGACCTCACTGTAAATAATACTCTAGAACTTGCTTTGTTTCTCTACAATATTTGCATAGTTGATATGATAAAGGCATTTTATTCTTTTAGCCATGGCCAAATTAGCTTACTTGAAAAATTCTTCCATTGTTAACCTTTTTGAGCTTGAGACTTTTCTATTCAAATACCTGATGAACTGTTTGAACCATACTCATTGACTTGCCTCTCTTGAGATTGGAATGTTTGATTGATTGAAAACGAGACGAAAGTGATCAAAGTGAATTCCACTAAAAGTCAAAAGAAGAAGGAAAGAAAAGAACTGTCTCCAAATAAGTTCAAAGAAGAAAAGAAAGGAAGGAAATACAAAAGGGGGAAAAGAAAGAAATTATGAAAAAGTATGAATAAAAAGAAGTAGTGGAGAACTAATTCCAAATTGAGATATAATTGAGTATAAAGAAGATCAATGTTCCAATCTCAATGATATTTAGCTACTTTCCAAATATTCCTACCTCTAAGCCAGGCTAAGTTACAACCTTATAAAGACCTTTTGATCAACTGTGCATGTATTTATGTTTCTTATTTTTTAGGAACTTGAGAATATGATCAAGCTTATGGTAGTATTATAGCTTTGGAGGAATTGAGAGATTACAATTACCCTAAACACTTGAGTGATGAGTGAATTATGTTTCTTGGTAAGGGATATACAAGTTAAGGTTCTATGTTAATGGAATTGATAAGTATTCTTGAAATTTTCATGTGGAACTCAATTGCATTTAACAGAATAGTTCTGAGATTGTGTATGTGATGAAATGCTTGATTGTTGAATATAGTTTCCATTGCAATAATATTTTATTTTATTGCTGAGTATCTAAATCTGGGAATTAATAAGCTTTATATATTTTACTTAATATTTTCTAATTCTATTTAATTTATCCAAAAATTAAAATTAAAGACATCCTACACATCACATGGAGAGCTAAAACTTAAAAAAAATGGAAAACAATATTCTCCAGGTCTCCTGCCCAATACATTCCTTTGTTTACCCAATCGTTGTCCTCCAAATCGTACAACAGACTTATATACCACTAAAGAAGGTGAGCTCAATTTGACAGTTTGGGTTAGCATTGTGGGCTTTTTATGTGGCAAGCATTAGTAGCCCACTAGCCCACTCCCAAGTCGAAGGAAGCATTTAGCGGGATAGATGGGCCAAAGTTGTAGGGCCATTGAGATGGAAAAATAATAAAAAGAAAAAGAAAACAGAAGAGAGTAGAAGGTATGAAGATTTGAGGCATTTTCATAATCGAAATTGGAAGCGAGGAAGGAAAATCAAAATCGAAAATGGCAGTGATGAAGAGGTTGAAGATGTTCATCGCTCAATTCCTTATTCTGATGTTGACGTTCTTGGTGCTAATCCCACCAACCAATTTTCACTAATCAATCCTATTCTCAGTAGTGAATGAATGATTTAACTATATATATAGCACCACTATAGCGATGGAAAAGGCATTTTGTAATTATTATCTTTTTCATAGGGAAAAACACAAAGACAAAAGGATTAAAAAATTAGGAAGAAATTCATTCAATGAAACATGTTGCATATTGTGTGCCTAGCAGAAATGCATGACAAAATTAGTTTATGACTTTATGTAATCTTTGACATTATACTTCCTTTTTTTTTTTTGGTTACATCTTGCTGTTGTGTACTAGAAAAATTAATTTCTAATGAAAATTTTGTTGAATTCAGGGGGAGCTGCTTGAAGCATAAACAAAGAATGATTCAAGTCTCAAGTTTTGAGCTTTCAAACATGCAAAGAACAACTTGGAGATTAATTAGGATAAAATGTAAGAGAAAAACAATTATGATGATCCTAAAGCATTGCATTCATTCTAACTCACAAGTAACTTAAAATGGTTTAATAAAAATCACAAGGCTTTTATAAAATGGTTAAGTTTCAAACTTGTTTCAAAGGTTTTTGGAAAAATGGTTTTCTTGCTGTTTTAATCGATTACAACATTATATTAATCGATTATTTTATTCATCACTTATTCTGGAAAAGCTTTCATGAACATTATAATCGATTACATATCGGATTAATCGATTATTATACCTTTGGTCTTTAGAAAACTGCCTTGTTGAATATTTTAATCGATTACACATGAGTAGTAATCGATTACATGCTTAAATATGTATTTTAAGAACTGCTGGGATAATCGATTACCAGTATTCTGTAATCGATTACATAAGCTTATCTGAAAATAGTCAGTCCCTGCTTTAATCGATTACCATGGGTTGTAACCGATTACTTGTTGTCTTTAAATTCTAAGTCCTGTACTAGATAATCGATTACCTTGATTAGTAATCGATTAATGTATTTTGAAAAACATGGATCTTCTGTCTTAATCGATTACAAGACGGAATAATTGATTATTTGCTACGTTATAGAAATTCCAGAAAAGCTCATGAACATTTTAATCGATTACATTCTTGGATTAATCGATTACAAAAGCAAAACAATCGATTATTAGGTGCATATTAATCGATTATTTCTGTTACGTTTTTCTGTTATAAATAGGAAATCACTTTGCTTGATTTAGTAACGTTGAACATTGATACCCATTGACCCAAAACAGTTCTAAGAGCCTTTCTAAGTGTTTTTCAAAGTGTTTTTACATGCTTGCTCTGCTACAACATTGATGATGAGTTTGTGAGTCAATCTAGAGCAAGATTTCATTCAAGATTAAGGGAAACTGATTTAACTTGTTCATTCAGCCTGTGTTAATCCTTCATTTGCATTGTTAATCATTGGATCATCAGGTTATTTCTCTCCTTAATCTTTTTGTAATTTTTTTGTTTTGATTTTGGATGTAATTCTTTGTCTATTGTGATTGAGTTTCTTGCTTGTAAACTAGAGATAGGTTTTCTCTAGGGGTTGTCCTGAGTAGTGTTCTCAGTGGGTTTGTCTCTAAAAATCTAATAGTGTCTTAGATTTCTGAACTTTATCTAGGGTTGATAAATAGAGACTTTGTAATTACTTGTAAGAACAGAAAATTGCAATAGTGGAACTCCATTCTAGTGTTGAGTGGAAGAAAATTGGATGTAGCTTTATAGTGTTTGAAGTGAACCAGTATAAATCTTTTGTGTATTGATTCTTATCTTTATCTTGGTTATATTCTGTCTTTCTTGGTTGTGTGACTTTGTTTATCAACTAAGTTTTGAGCTATTGGATACCTTGGGTTGAGCATTTGATTGAATAAAGTTTCTTGGTTTCAAAAGTGATAAAGGTCCTAAGGGAAACTCTGATTTTGTTTAAGCAAATTTTAATTTACCAAGCTCAACCAATTCACCCCCCTCTTGGTTAAGTGTGAAGTGTTCCTATATTTTAGAAATTTTAATAGATTGATAATGGCCTTCTTCTTACCGGAATACATGCACGATTGTATTTGTACTTTTTTTTGTGAGCTGGTTGTATTTGCACTTCTTAATCATTTAAACCATGCTTTATTTGATATTACTACATGTGCATTGTAGTTTAGTACACTAAAAGTCTTGATTTAGGGACCCATAATTTTTGTTTTGTTCTTCTGATTTATGATATCATAATTCTATGTGGGTGACTGTTAATGAAACTTGAGATCGAGAGGATAAAGTCTTTATTGTGATTTGAAATTATTCTTGAAATTATTTATGCCTTTTAAATAGGAATACATATGCGTTGTTGATATTTTTGTCTATATTTCAATAGGGATTTCACTTTCATGTATGATTTAAAAATTATTTTTTGTTTTATTTTGTTCTTATGTGATTTTGTTCTTCTGAATATATCTCTAAATTTGTGTTAGGCTGTCTAGTTTTCTTTTCTGCACCAAATTTTATCATTGGGCATTAACAAGGTTGTATGTTGATGGTTACAATTCAGGGTTATCCTTCATCCAAAGCGGCACTACAAGATGGGTGATTCCAAATCGAAGACACTTCCCAAATATTTCCAATCAAGTTTTTGGTTACATATGTTTGATCACACAAGCATATGTTTGAGTGTTATTAATTCTTCCATCAAAATATGAATTTCTATTTCACAGGTTTTTTATCATTTGAAAATTTGAATATGATCAGGTTGGAACAGTTGTAGATTCTCCATTGGACTTTTTCTTCGGCATATTGACAAAGAAGGAAAGGAAGGCAACACTTGCAGATTAGCTACTTTCTGATCAAAAGGGTGCAGCCTATAGGTAAGACATCCTTAAATGATATTCACGTGAGGTTAAATATGTTATGTTCAAATGTTCAAATTGTCATATATATATATATATATATGTAACAAATTAGATAATTAAAGATAAGAATTAAGATCATAGCTATGTGTTCAATTGTACATACTCATCAATATGAAATACATGTTATTCAATATGATTGTGTTTGTTTTTAATTAATATATATTAAAATAATTATTTAGATTTCTTGCTCATTAATAGTGTTGCCAATAACATACGTCATCTTTGGATTAAACGAGCTTTGGCTATTTCTATTGCTTACCACTGCACTTCATGTGTCGGATGTACGTCAACAATAAATCGAGAAATTGTGCTGACATATTAAAATTCATTGTTTCAACAGATGTTCTAGAAATTTAGCTCACATTAAAATTAAATGTTTTTAAATGAATTTAATTGAAGTCTAGTATTGATCAAATTTACTGAACTGAGAGTTTTGTCTTTACATAACATTTTTCTCAAGAGGTCGGTGATAAGATTACTGTTTCCCTCAATATATCTGTGGGATCCGCAATGGATTTTTGGACTGTTGTTGATTGAAACCGACAGAATTCAATGCTCTCAACCTACCTTTCATTTTAATTTTTAATTTTTCTTTTTGCATTTAGTTGATAAGAAAAAGAACCAACTCATAATAATTAACCATTGTCTTAGCATGTCACTCTCTCTGTGTATCATCAGATAGTTGAGTCTCAGGTTCCTTCAGTTGTTGATATATGCAATATACACAAAACACACCGTAGTGGCAATGACTGTTGAGTGTAGCTTTTGCTAGTTAATTAGTCCGTAATATCAATGCATGTTATATATACTAATTACTTTATGCCCCTCTATTTATGTTACTATAAGGCTCTTTTTGCAATAATTAGTATCAATGTGGGTGTGATTTGGTGTCTGAAAAAGGGGTGTTTGAAAGTAAGTTTAATGAAACACTATTGTCAAGGTTTGAATGAGTCTTTTCTTTCAGATTTTAAACCAAGTAAACTTGAGTTCACCCCTTTTGTGTAAAAATGGTGAATAAACTTGTTGTACATAACTGGCAATCCCCATATATATTTGTGCATGAACATATAGTTGAAGTACTTGTTTTCAAGTAAATTATAAGCTATGTGGGTTTATTGACTATAAGTATATATGTTTGTTGGTGCCATGTGAATAATGTAGATTTTGTGCAGGAATAAGGCATCCTCGTAATCTTTGTTTTGTTAGAATTACATGCATTGAGTAATTTATAAATCCTAGATAAGTTGTGTTTATAATTAAATGATGAGACTGTGGTGGTAAATATGATGACTTAAATTTTTGTGATGTGCAACTGTGTGTTTTGCTATGTGAATGATGGATGAATGGCTACTAATTCTTGGTTATTAATTTCTGGTATCTGAATTAGCGAATGTGTGAATGAAGATTGATTGTATCGAAAGAGTTGTTTGTTAGGTAATTTATGATGGACTTTTTCATCGGTAATTTCTGATATAAATTACCAATGGATATTTCTGTCGGAAATTACTGACGGACAACAAAAATCCGCCGGTTAATTTCCTATGACCATTTTACCGATGAAAGAAATTTTTGTCCGTAAGAAATTTCAAGTTTTTTTTGTTAACGATGGATTTTGCCCATCGAAAATACCAATTTTTTTGTACTCATAAAAATCATTATGTTTGGTAGGATTCAGCATTTCTGAATAAATGAATGTTTGCATTCAATTTTTATTAGTTACAAATTCATCAGAATAAAAAAAATTCCTTATCTTTATCTATTTGTTTGATTTAGTGGGTGAAATAATAAAAATAAATAAATAGAAAAATTAATTAAAATAGAATATAGAAATATAAGATTCTAGCTAACACAATTTTTTTTCATTTTTTTTCTATTCCTCAACCAAACACACACTAAAGTAAGATATTTTATTAACAAATATTATGAAACTAATCTTTCAAAGAGTGAAAATTATTAAAGTAAATTTTTTCTGTTCAAACAAATTCTTAAAATTTATAATTTAGATTGGTCTTTGCCATCTACATCACCGGTCCAATTATATATATATATATATATATATATATATATATATATATATATATATATAGTAAAACATGATAATTTTTTAAATCTGTGATTTTGTGTAATTATAACTTATCATTAATTTTTTTTCAAATATTAGCAGGTCGTATGGACTGCAAGGCAAATGAGGCAATTGCCTTAGGCTTAGTATCTAGGAAATTATTAGTACCTTATGTATTTTTTTTCTTGAACAAATCTTAAATATTAATGATATATTTAGAATATGATTGAGTGTGGAAACAAAAAAGACTCATCGTTAATTTTAATTGGGTTGATAGAGGTTTTTTTTTAAAAAAAAGTTGTAACATTTAATGATGACACGAATTATAATTCCAATATTTTGTCTGTTTTTTTACTGGAGCAATATTTTATCCGTTGTTAGCATTGGAGTAAAAAATGCAACCGTTATTTTTTTTTTATATATACATTATAACAAAAAAAAAATGTTTTTACATCATTCTTTTCTCTTGATCTTTTTTTTTTCCTTCTCATCTTTCTATCATTTTTTAAGACTTAACTTGAACGGTTGCAATGGAAAATCAATTTGTAATTCTCTACATTTCTAGGTTCTATTGTTTCACTATTTCCTTATATTTATTTTATAATATTTCTATTTATAAATTTTATTGTGCTCTTTTGATTTTATTTTATTCTTATACTTTATTAAATGACAAATAAAAAATTTGAATATGATTTTGAGAAATTAAAGAAAAAGAGAAAAATTGATAAATTAATTCAATCTCAACATGGTGCACTTGATAAATTTATTAGAAAATTACCCGTAGTTGATGCTGAAAATACTATTAGCTTTAATTCCAATAAAGAGCATGTTATTTTAATTATAATGAAAAGCATGTAGAAGAAAAAGATTTAAATGATAATACTTTATTGGAAGAAATTATCGATAATAGTATCACCTCAAGTGAAGCTTTTGAAAATATTTATGATCCAGGAAAATGAAAAACTATTGATAAAAAATTTAGAGCTTTAATGTTAGAAAAAGGTGCAATTAGATTTAATGATTTACAATTTCCAAAAGATAAAAATAGTAGACATTTTAATTCATCTTTTAATTAAAAGGATGTTGCCAAATGGAGAGAAATATGATAGGAAATGACTAGTTTACTCTAAAGGTTTTGATAAAATTTATTGTTTTTGTTGTAAGTTATTTTGTTCAAGTGGTATTAGTCAATTAGTAAACGAAGGAACTAGTGATTGGAAAAATCTTAGTTCCAAACTCAAAAGTCATGAGACAAGTCATGATCATATTAGTAATATGACAAGATGGATTGAATTGGAAAAAAAAAAGATTAAAAGAAGAAGAAAAAAACTATTGATCAAAATTTACAAGAACAAATTAATAAAAAAAAAGGATCATTGGGAAAAGGTTTTAGTTAGGATTATAGCTATTGTCAAACATCTTTTTAAAAATAATCTGGTTTTTCATAGAACAAATGATAAGATATATGAAAAAATAATGACAACTTTTTGAGTTTGATTGAAATATTTGCAGAATTTGATCTGATTATAGAAGAACATGTTAGATGCATAAAAAATAGTGAAATTCGTGTTCATTACTTAAGTAATAGTATATAAAATGAACTTATAGAATTGTTAGCCTTACAAATAAAATATAAAAAGTTAAAGATGCAAAATATTTTTATGTTATTTTTTATTGTACACTGATGTAAGTCATCAAGAACAAATGACTCTTATTTTGAAATGTGTTGATACATTGAATTCTTCAATAAAAATAGAAGAGTACTTTTTAGAGTTTTTAAAAGTTTATGATACATCAGGTAAAACTCTTTTTGATTAACTTATTAATGTTTTGAAAAAAAAAATATGATTTTGATATTGATGATATAAGGGGATAAGGGTATGATAATGGATCTAACATGAAGGATAAAAATCAAGGAGTACAAAAAAAGATCATTACATATAAATTCTAGAGCATTTTATACATCATGTAGATGCCACAATTTGAATTTAGTTCTATGTGATATGGCTAATTTATTTCCTAGGGCTATTGCATTTTTTGGAATTTTGAAATGTATTTATTCTTTATTTACTTCATCCACCAAACGATGGAAAATTTTGCAAGATAATGTATGTAAATTTATGATTAAATTATTATCTCAAACTCGATGGTAGAGTAGAATTGAAAGTGTTAAAGCAATAAAAATTTCAAACACCAAAAGTAAGAGATGCTTTGCTTCAATTATCTAAATATTGTGAAGATCCTACTAAAGTGAAGTCATGTGTTTAGCAACTTATGAGATTGAAAATTTTGAATTTTTATTAGGAATGAATATT
This sequence comes from Glycine tomentella, assembly GCA_007407185.1. Lineage (NCBI taxonomy): Eukaryota > Viridiplantae > Streptophyta > Magnoliopsida > Fabales > Fabaceae > Glycine > Glycine tomentella. The sequence goes on from PYAF01004452.1 coordinate 34,849, forward strand.
TGGTATAATATTTTGTTTGTTGTTAATTATGTTAGTAAGGTTTTGTAGTCAAAAGATATCCATATAGATGTTGTCATGGATCATTTAAAGGATCTTAATGATTATTTAAAAAATTATAGGAAAAATGACTTTACTTTGGCTTTGTATTCCACACAAAAATTAGCTATTAAAACGGATATAGAGCTCAAATTCCATGAAAATGCGCAATTCCTAGAAAATCACAATTCAATGAAAAATGTTAATGATGAAATCAAACATTCTGCTCAGGATTCTTTTCGTATCGAATATTTTTTATACATAGTAGATCAATCACTTTCTTCCATAGAGACTCGATTTGAACAATTTCTACATTATGAAACTATTTTTGATTTTTTATTTACATCTAAAAAAAATAAACTTTAAGCGAAGATGATCTGAAAAATATTGTATTAATTTCGAAAATAATTTAAGATGTGGTAAACGTTCATATATTGATGGTTTAAATTTATTTTCAGAATTAAAAATATTGAGAGAAATATTAAAAGATAAAGTTAACACACCAATAAAAATATTAAATTATATAAAAGGATTAGAATCTTTTCCAAATATATGCATTACTTATAGAATATTATTACCAGTTGTCAATGTTAAAAGAAGTTTTTCAAAATTAAAATTATTTAAATATTATCTAAGATCAACAATGTTATAAGATAGATTGAATGAATTAGCTATTTTATCTATTGAGAGTGAAATATTAGAATTGTTGGATTATAAAACATTGATAAATGATTTTGCTGCTCAAAAAGCTAGAAAATTAATTTCAAATTTTAAATTTATAATATATATATATATATATATATATATATATATTATGAAATTTACCTTGCACCCAAATTTATGTATACACGGCCTGCTGATTAGCCAATCCTGTGGGTAATGATAAACTGGGAAAACAGCATTCTGTATACAGAGTAGAGACGTTGTTGTTTTGCATTCTTCTTGTTATTTTTTTAAAATAAAAAAAAAAAAAGGATATTCTGATGCTAATTTCCTCCTCAGCCGACAGGAAACATGGGAAGCAAAACTTGTACAGCCTTAAAATTCATATTATTTGAAGTTAAAAAAGCAATAAAGTATATAACTATATAATTATCATTTTATCTCTTCCTTTTTTTTTATCTCTATATATATCTCAAATTGAAAAAAACATATATTTTCCAAAATCTCATCATCGTGCTTCATTACTTCATGGCACCTCCACTTGATGGATGTATTAATTATTCATCCTCCTCCATTCCATGCACTATTGTATGCTTTCACAATCTAGATAACTACAACTAATAATCCGTACATATACACGAGCACCTTAATTTCCTATTCACATGACCATTGATTCAACAATAGATTGATAAAAGCAGTAGTTCAAAATCAAACATAAAGGTTCATATTTATAAATATCCATATTCATATAGTACAACCAAAGCCTATGACATGTCAAAACTCATCAAATCGTATTGAAGGTGTTGTTGTTGGTCGAATGGCTCCATCAAGGATCTTGAGAGAAACTCACTGTACTCATGAGGTTTCATCAAATTGGTGCCCTCATCAACATTCACCCTCCATTGTTGAGTTTCACTTTCATGATGATGATGAGTTCTGTGCACTCTCTCGGAGTGGCCATTTTCCTCTTCCATAGGGATGGAGGTTTCAGCAACATTGGAGTATTGGCCAGTGAGTTCTTGCACAAGGGCCCTGAAATTCGAGGCACTAGTCTTCACCTTCACGGGGCTCGAAATATATGTAACTTTGATCTCCTTTTTGTCCCTTTTGTTGCTTGCCCTTTTGTTCTTCATGGTCCAATTGGTTAACAATGTCACTTGTTGACACAACACAACACAACACAAACAAGAAACAAAATCGAAACAAAAGGTGGTGGTGTGTTTATGTGTCTCTAGGGTTTACAACATAACACTATATGTGTACATTTGTGAAATATAAAATTGGCCAAGTTGCACAAGCCTTTTTATAAGGGTGGGTCATGGGGAGTTGTTGGTCAAAGAGGGAGGTTCGCGGAAAGAGGGTGAGGTTTGAAAAAGTTGGGATGGTGATTTTGACTATTGAAATAATGGGAGAAATAGTGAGACGTTGATTTAAATTTATCTAGAGGATGAGATATCTAGGAGATGCTTACGTGACCCGTAAGTGCTACTATATATGGGTATTGTTGTGACACCACTATGTTAACGTTTGTTTAATCATTATTAATTTATTATTGTTCTTGTTCAATGAATGATTCTCGCACGTGCGCAGCCTTGTATGACTGGGATCCAGATAAACTTTGGTGCTTCTTAGAAACACTAGAAACATTGAAACAAAGTGACGTTGGTTTTTTTTTTTTTTTTTTTCTATTGTAATGAGATAAGATTTGATGACAAACTGACATATTACTCTTTAAATTGCCATGGAATTTACTACAAGTAGAAAAAGATCAACTTTGCCTGTAATCTCGTGATTCTATGAGCTAAATCTTAGAAAGAGTGTCCGCATTCAAAGTTTTATTTTTAGAAGCCAATTTAGTACTAGTTTTTTATGGTCATGTTTAGTCTAGTACTTTTTTTACTGAATGTTTAATTTAGTACTAGTAGTTTATTCTATTACTGGTACTATTTTATTTCACTATTCAGTAACCCTTTTTGACATACTACTATCTATTTTTCATAACTTTAGATGTTTAATTTTAACCTTCTTTTTCTTCTAATAAGATTTGATGACAGATTGACAGACTACTCCCTGTTTTTAACTTGCCATGAAATTTACTAAAAGTAGAAAAAAAATATTATTTTTAGAAGCTAATGTTGTAGTTTGTTTTACATTATTTAATCTCTCTCTATTATATATAAGATAAAGGTCAATAACATTCTTTTTGCATACTTTTATTATTATTATTAGTGGAGAGAAGCACTCCGTGCTTCTGCCTATTTTAACTGTAAAAAAAAAAAAATAGAAGTTAAAAAAGAAAAACTAAGAATATGAGAGTAGTGTGTAGTTATTAATTAGGATAAGTAACAAAAATTTAAAAACTAACAAAAAGTAAAATGGTTTAGTGAAATATGTATAACAAATGGGGGTATTCGTTTTATTATTAGTATAAATTATTATTATTATTATTATTAAGAGAAATGTAAAACGAAAAAGAGAGAAAGATAACTAACGTGAAGGAAAAAGTTGACATTCCTATGAGATCAAATGAAAAAAAAAATTAATTACTAACATGTGGTCTATGTTATTAGATAAAAAAAAAAGGTTTATGGTCACTTTGTAATAAAGAAATTCTAGACATGATTTCACTTTAATAATTTAATAATAGTAACATGAAAATTGCACTTGTATTTTGTTACAGAAGATGTATTATATAATCTATAACTAGTATAATAAGTATATCTTATTTTGGTGTACTCTTATTTGACATCTTTACCTTTACTTTTTTTTTTTTTTATTAAGTAACTACTAGTTAACTTTCCAATCTCACATTTTACTTAATCTTTTTCATTTTTTTTATAAAATATATTTGGGGTCTCTCTAAAATTTGAAAAGTATTAATTTTATTTTCATAAAAAAAATTATATTTATTTGATATCTGTAAAAATAAACATATTTTTGTGATCTTCATTTAGGGGTGTTTGTGGATCGGTTCGGATCGGTTTTAACTAAATTTAGGACCCAATCCAATTAAATTCGATTGATTAGATTTTCCAAAAAAAATTTTGAAACTCAATCCAATCCAACCTGTCCATGAACAGTTCGGTTCGGTTCGGGCCAACGAGTTACCCATTGAAGTTTTTTTTCTTAGAACTACTATTTTATATAATGATTCTTTTAAATATCTAATACAATTAACACAATATTATCAAATGTATGAAAATAATAAAAATGATTCATTTAATACTGTACGGTCCAAAATAATCAAAAGACACGTGGCCATCTTTTAAAGGTCACTAAACAGCTGGATATCCTCCACGTCAATATTTCCACATTAAAGAATATATCTGTATGGGAAACCACCTTATCATGCAATATTTCAACAAGTTATCTACTAATTGTTACTTATCTACAAGTAACAATATATCAACAAGGTACATATTATCTCTTATTTAAAATATAGATAACTGCCTGCTATTATCTGTTACTATTATCTTATCAACAGATTATCTATAAGTAACAGCCCAAGGCCCATACTCCACGCTATAAATACAATCATCCAGGTTCTCTCTAATCCATCCCATTCATCTCATTCTCATCCTGTATTCTCACAGAATACCTTACTCTCATCTATACTTGAATGTATTACTCAAGTCTTTCATTCTTTATATCTTGACTGAGTTCTCACACTTAGTCCTTTTCTAAATTGATGTACTTACTTGAGTGTCGGAGTGTTTTTTCTTTGTTTTGCAGGTCCCTCCTCTAAGCAAAGCCTATTCACTTCCCGACGACACAAGATTTGGAGTCCACTAAGGCCACATCTAGCTCACACATGGAATTTTCAAATTTTGGCAAGAACATTTGGCGCCCACCGTGGGGCCCAGGTAAAACTTACCCTACGACCTCTCACCCTAATCACTTGACGGTACCCATTCATGGTCAACACACGATCCAGTGTTAGACGCGACACCCCGATCAACGTGTCTAACCCCCACAGACTACCATGACGAACGTCGACACCATTCAGCAACTCCAGAACCGCATAGCGGAGATGGAACGCAAGTATCAAGAAGAAATCGGAAGGCTGAAAGCTGAACGCGATCAGTACAAAGCCGGGGTGAGACACCCCGAAAAAGATGAGCATTCCCCGATCACCCTTGAAGAACAAAACCAAGGCGAATCACATCCTCGACATGTCGACCCTCCACCCATTCGTAGTTCAACACAAGGCTACCGAATGGAGAGGCACAATACAAGGCGTAATCCTCTTGTTGATCGTATCAAGGAAGTCGACATTCCGTTCGGATGGAAACCTTTGCACCTAGAAAGATATGACGACACTACCGACCCGGACGAACATCTTGACGCCTTTCTCTCACAGGCGAATCTCTACACCAACAATGACGCCATATTGTGCTGCGTATTCTCTACATCTTTAAAGGGAGCCGCGCTAGCATGGTATGGTGACCTTTCGAGCAGTCCATTGACAGTTTCGACACCCTTGTCGAAAAATTCAGTGCACAATACGCTACCAGCCAAACTCACAAGATGACATCAGCTACACTAGCGACGTTGCGCCAGGCTGACAACGAACCCCTCCGTAAGTTTATGGAACAGTTCTCACATGTTGCATCTCAGATCAGGAATCTCAATCCCGAAGTAGCATTGCATTCCATGATGTTGGCTCTACGACCAGGTAAATTTGTGGACAGTCTATGCAAAAAGCCTCCTCTAAGCATGGACGTCATACGCGAGACAGCCAAAGGTTATATTCAGATGTAAGAAATGTCAAAATTTCGTAACGAAGTTCGGCAAGTCGGACAAAAACGTGAGAAACACGACGCGCCCATCGCGACTGATTCTTGGAAGATCGAAAAGCGACAAAAGTCTCACAAGCCATAGCTTCTCCCTAAAGCACCTCGGTTTGAGAGATATACTCCCCTGACGGTGAATCAAGCTACAATCATGGATGAAGCCTTCAACACGGAGATACAGGTGACATTGCCGGCTCCCTCTAAACAAGGGGGGGAATTCCAATAAGTATTGTCATTATCATCGCGGTACCGGTCATAATACCGAGGACTGTCTCACATTGAAGGATAAGATCGAAGAACTTATCCGAGCTGGACATTTATCACGATTTGTAAAAAGACCCGATAATGCTCCACCAACTCGAAGGCAAGAGGAGAGTCGAGATGATCGTTTCAGACACAATGATAGACGGAGAGACGGTGCAGAGGACCGAGGTTGCCAAAGGCAATCACAGCCTAGACGGGAGCGTCAACCTTCTCGACAACCTGAAGAGGAGCCTGTCTAACACATCCGTGGTGTGATTCACACTATCGCGGGCGATTTTTCATATGGAGGGACATCAAGCCAGTCTTGTAAAAGACATTTGCACTCCATCCGGGACATTGACATAAATAATGTCAACGTTCCTCCAATGCGGAGTTTACCCCCCATCACGTTCACCGATGCCAATTTCGAAGGAATCAACCCCATTCACTAGGATGATCCCATGGTTGTCTCCCTTATCATCACTAATTTTATGGTGACCAAGGTACTCATTGATCAGGGCAGCTCGGCTGATGTCTTATACTTAAAGACCTTTAAGAAGCTGGAAGTGTCATCAACAACTATACAACCTTGCTTAGAACCCCTCCTCGGCTTTGCAGGAGAACGTGTAAGACCTTGAATTTTAAGCCTTGTGATTAAGAAATGTAATCATGCTTTAGTCTTTTCCCAAAAAGGGAACATTTAGCAGAAAACCCTGTGAGGGTTGTGGCGTTGATGGCGCCAAGGCTGGCGCTGAGGGCGCCAAAGCACTGGAATCCCACGCCCAGGGCGCCAGGTTCACACTGAGAGCGCCATGGTTCTGGAAAGTGGCGCCTGGGGCGCCAGATTCGCGCTGGGAGCGCGAGAGTGTTTGGAAGTTCACGCTTGGGGTGCCATATGTGGCGCTAGGAGCGCCAAGTTTCCAGTTGGCGCTGATGGCGCCAGATGTGGCACTGGGGGTACCAGAGGTTCTGGAAGTTGGTGCTGAGGGCGCGAAGGTGGCGCTGGGAGCACCAGAGGTCGGGCAGGTCCATTATAAAAGGGGAAAAACGCGAAAAAGGAGAGAGAAAAGCCTTCTTCTTCCTTCTCCAGCCCTAACCTCCATTAGAGACTGGTCCAAGCTTACTAGGGCCCTATTTCTTGCTTTAGATACCTTCCTTTAGCCTTTGATTGTGAGGAAAACACTTTAGAAGCTTGAATCATTCACCTATTCTCTTGAAAACCCCCTTTTGAGTGAGTTTTGGAATCTCCAGAGAAAAGCTCAGAGAACTGGAGAGTGGCTGAGACCCACTGCGTGGAAAGGACACCAAAGCTCGAGGAGGTTGTCCTTGGGTCTTCTTTGTCACCTTTGAGGTAAGAAACTCAAGTTTCTTCGCTTGATTTTGATGTTGGGGGTTCTCATGAATAGTGACCCATATGAGCTGGGGCTAGAATTAGTCCAGGGTCCTGTAGAAAATTGTGTTCAGGGGGTTGTTCTGATGAAGTTAGAGCCTTGAGTCATCATTATTGATGAAGTTTGATTTTGGCTCTGAATTTATGTATGAGTAGAGAAAAGACGGGTTATTTGGCTATTATGAACCTTAGAGCAGTTGATAAAGTTGCTCATGAGATAATTTAGAGGTTGTTTATGAGCTGGTATTGGTTGTATTGAAAAGCTTGAAATTGATATAGCTAAAGCAAGGATATGCTTTGTGTTAGCCTGAGTAGAGTCTTAGGAGAGGCTCTAGAGCCTTGGTTAGGCTGAGAGGTGATGTGTTGCAAACACATCCTAGTTTTAGGGTAGTTTAGGTTATATTTTAGTTAAATAATTAAGAAAATAGTTTAGAATTAGTTAGGTTTATCATATTATTGCCTTTAAACTCATTTCAATACCATTTGAGTATTTTCAGGCCAAAAAGAGGAGTCGAAAGCAAAGAAAAAGAAGAAAACAAAGTTTCAAGTATTGCGCCGGGTGCAGGATTGAAGACCATAGTCTCGAAGATCTCACGTGATCAGCGTGAGAAGTCACGCGGTTAGCATGGATAGGTCGAAAGCACGACGCCATTAGCGCCAGATCCGCGCCAAGGACAAAAAGCCAGGACAATTAACTCGAAAGACTCGCGCGGATCGCGCCGTGTCCGCGCTATCAGCGCCACAGAAGACCAGAAGCAGCCATTTGACTCGAACATTCCATGCGGTTAGCATGGAGTGTCACGCTGTCAGCGCCATATATTCAAAAGCCCCGCGCGGTTAGCGGGAGATCGCGCGCGGATCGCACGAAAGTGATTCAGTTGCCTGTTTTAAACTTATTTGGTTCGAATTTTAGTCCAGGAGTAGGCTTTGTTACCTTAATTAATTGATTCTATAAATATTAAGCCTCTGAAACAGATTAGGGCATCTACCATAATCCAGAATACACTTTTATATTATCTTCCATTAGTCTAAACCCTAGAAATCAAGAATCAAGAATCAAGAATAGAGTTTCTGCACAACAATGAATCATTCAACATCTTTGATGTTCTTGAGACCTATGGCTGGCTAAAACTTGTATTATGGGAACGCCATGAACCTATGATAGGCCTTGTCGGACCTTTCCACAAGGGTTAACATGTCATTGTCAAAAGATTTGAATCTGATGGGGTTAGCCTGCCAGTAGAAAGGAAACAGAGCTTCCCCATTCCTATTAAACATCAAAGGCAAACCCCTAGATGCAACACCACTTTCGCGGACTTTGAAGAATCGGTCTTTAAATCGGCGGAACACATTGGTGTCCACCTCGAAAAATTTCTTTGAAACACTATATAAGGAGACCCAAGCAATTTTCCCCGACGGTTTAGTCTAATAAAAAGAGCAGAAGAGAGGAAACGTAGCATGAATGTGCAAATGAGAGCACAAAATCTCAAAAGCCCGCACCACGGCCCAGCTGTTAGGATGAAGCTCGGAGGGTGCCACATTCAGATATGACAGCAGAGCACTTTGAAAAGGGGAGAAAGGAAGAGAAATGCCTAACACCTCAAAAAGGCATCGATACATATAGAAAAAAGGTAAAGCACCTGTCACCGCCTTCAAACAAGGAAAATCATCTTCCCCGCAAGGTTCAACAATGATCTTGCTGGCGTTTGAATGAGCCGTCGTCTGCAACGTCGAACGAAGTGCATCCACGGAGGCAAAAGAATTTATGGAGGAACGATACTTGAAAACATCCTCCCTTACCCACTCATATCCGTCGATAATTGCCACAGGAATGGGCGGATCTATACTACGGCCACCGTGAGAGGATATCCTTACTCTCATCACCTGTCAGAAGAAGAAATAGGGGGAAGGACGGTGAGTGGTAAAAGTTCAGAAATCGTCGCTTGTCGGATGGGACGTGAGGATCCTTTGCCAGTCTGGTGAGAACGAATCCTGCTCCTAAAGCGAAAAGATCCATCAGAGGCATCTTCGTGAACATCCTCTTTAGAAGAATCGTTGATGGAAATTACATTGCGCATAATGCGTTGTTCAACGGAACCTCCAGAATCACTACCCCCCCATACCCAAAGTAGAATCGGAAACAGGAGACTCAGACATTTTTGGAGGAAAAAGATTATGGCTTCAAAACAAGAAGATTCAAGAAGATAATGACCCAGGTGTAAATGGAAATGACGGTGTGTCAACTATTTAAAGGCAAGAAGGCTCGACGGTTATTTAGGCAGGAATTCAAAAATGTTCCCTAGAAATCCACGCCATGACTAACCTCATTTCCAATTACCACACGATTTCATCCACTAATGCACGATTTCTAAAAACGTGGTCACCCCCCAGGTGACACACGTGCATGGAAAAGCAGCATGAAGGGTATGACTCTGTCAACATTAATGAGGGCACAAAATTTGCTCCAAAAGATCACATCACGCAGTCATGGTTGCACAAAAAATCATCATCTATCTGTCAAGGTCAGACTTATCCAAGACAAGTCGAAGGGCTATATTAGGATAGCTCATCGTCAGCTCAGATTACATTGTCTAGTCATGAGAATTAAATCTCCTTTGGCATAAGTCCAAGGTCCGCCCTTGGAGCTATGCATAAATCTGAGATCCATTCTCGGTATTTAACAAAATCCGAGGTCCTTCTTTGGTATTCTAAAAATCCGAGGTCTGTCCTTGGTCCGAGGTCCGACCTCGACGATTTATAGGTTCATAAATCTAAGCTACACCAAAAAAAATGAGTTTTTTTTAATCAACTCTATTAACAATTAATTGATTTAGAAAGTCTCACTTTCTATATTTGTCCCAAAATCAATATAGAAGGTATCAACTTTTTAAATTGACTAATTTTAAATCTGCTCACAAATCCAATCTAGAATATATAAAATTACTGATATTCAAAATATATCTAATTATAGGATCTTTTATGCAAGAGTGGTTGGAGAAATAAATATTTGACAATTACATCTTATCATAAATAGTCAAGATTATAACATACAAGTCATGTGAGGTTTTTTTTATAAATATATATATATATATATATATATATATATATTTAAGTGGTACCATAACATTAAATTTTGGTTATCCATGTATGTTTGTATGATCCCTAATTATTATTCTTACTTTCATATAAAAGTGATTCGGATTTACTCTTCTTATTACTCTCGCATAAAAGTGGTCATCTCATTTGGTCTTAAATATGATTAAATCAACCATGTGAACCACTAACCAACCAACTAAACAATTCCATTTTAGGCAATTGACTTGAGAAATGGACTATATGATTATTGTACCTTAGTCTTTTCATGCTCACGTACTTAAAGCTTCAAGGTTGTGTACCCCTTCAACCCGTTCGGTAGGCCATCATCTATATCCTTGCTTGGTAAGTCCTTCCTAATGCCTTTAAGGCACAAGCAGACCAAGGCTCTTTCAAACATTAAGATAGATATTACGCAATTGCAGAATAATGCACCATGAATGCATACCCGGGAATCTTGGGCTATCTGTTACACCAGTTATTTGGAGAGTAATGCACCATGAATGCACATACATGAATCCTGGCTTAGCCATTACACCAGTTATCCGTAACCGCCCCTGAGGTACTACCGCTTAATGAATGTGTCTAAAGTTATATAAGCCTAGGTTGAACCCTAGGACGAATAGATTCACACTTAGACACTTTTACACTTGAATGCTTTTTGGCTAGGTCTCCCTGATCTAAGGCATGATCTAGCTACAAGAACATTTTGGGGCCCATCATGGGACACAGTGAAACACTTCTCGTCGCCCTTTTTTCGCTTTGACTCTCCCACCTGAGAGGACAAGGTGCAACCTATACATGACAATTACATCGAGGAATGACACACAACCCCCCAACTATGGAAAATATGATGGCATAGTTGGCAGAAATAAGGATAGAAAGTGCAAAGGCAAGGAGAGAAAATGCGAACAGTAGAAGGGTAGCCGATGAGGCCATATAAGCCCAAGAGGTGCTACAACAACATAACATGGAGTGCAACAGAGGGCTAATGAAGCTCAGGCGACCCTCCAAACCCAGGAAGCTAATCTTAGGCGTTTGGAGGGTGAGAATGTGTAATACCTTGAATTCTAAGCATAGAATTAAGCTTCATGATTAGGAGGTATAATCATACATTGGTTGGTTAGAGGAAAGCTTAAGAAAAGCAAAAGACAGTTTCGAACAGCTGGAGCCGTCCGCGTGGGGTTTCGCGCGATCCGCACGGGATGTGAGAATCAGAGCAATGCTTTCGAACAGCTGGCGTGATCCGCGTGGATACGGCGCGACCAGCGTGAGAGGTTCGAATAGGTGGCGCGATCAGCGCGGCTATGGCGCGATCCGCGCGGGAGCCCAAATCAGGGCTGTGGATTTGAACATATGGCACGACTAGCGTGGGTATGGCACCAAATGCGTGGAATGTTCGAATATATGGCGTGGTCCGCGCGGGAGGTTGAATCAGGACTATGGTTTCGTCCAGTTCACGCAATCAACGCGGGGCACGGCGCGATCCGCGCGGGACTTTTAAACCAGCCTTATATCAGTTCGTGCTGGACGCGAAAAAGAGGAAAAGAAAGGCTTCTTCTTCCTCCTCTGCCCTAGACCTCCATTGCTGTAACGCCCCCAATTTCTAATCAGGGACATTACCGTAACACCCCGTGTGCACCCGATGTGTTACCCTTAAACGTATCATAAGAGCGTTATCAGCGTTAACTGAACGCAGTGCGGAAGCGATAGAATCGTTTTTCTCGATATCATTATGCATGAGATACAAAACACCACATAAAACATCAACATAAGCCCCTGCTGAT
>PYAF01004453.1:7644-18503 GCA_007407185.1 Glycine tomentella
ATGATGTAATGCATGAATGATACTTAATGAAAAACATATAGAAACTTGGATCAACAGAAGACTTCTTTTCCTTTTACATTGAATCACAAATTTGATCTTCAAGCCTTCAAACCTTCAATCATGTTGAAAGCCAAAACTATTCCAAGTCTTTAATCTTCAAAAAACTCCCCCTTAGTTCAACAATCTTTCAAATCAACAAGATTTAGATAGACACATTAAAAAGCATGCTAGCATATATTAGACTCATCAAGGATTCCTAGCATGTTTCTAAGTGTATAAAATCTGTCTCTAGCCAAGGGTTTAGTGAAAATATTAGCCAATTGGTTAAGTGTATCAATGAACTCAATTTTGATATTACCCTTTCGAATGTGATCCCTGAGGAAATGATGCCTTATCTCAATGTGTTTGGTCCTTGAATGCATGATTGGATTCTTGGATATGTTGATGGCACTTGTATTGCCACAAAGTAGGGGTATTTCCTTTAGCTCAACACCAAAATCTTGGAGTTGTTGCTTCAACTAAAAACTTTATGCACAGTAGCTTCCAGTAGAGATACACTCAACTTCAACAGTTGATAAAGCAACACATGATTGCATTTTGCAGTTCCAAGAGATTAATGAGCTGCCTAACAAGTATTTTAATCGATTACATATGCGTATTAATCGATTATTTGGCACGTGTAATCGATTACAGTTAGTTATAAATTTCTGTTATAAATAGAACTAAAAGCTTGGCTCGAAAATATCTTTGTCCATTTGTAATTCTGAGTATACAGAAGCTTTCTATTCTCTCTCAAAGTGATTTTCTGAGTTCTATTACTTCTTGCTACTTTCAAATCATTCATGGATTATTGAGTGAATCTTGAGCAAGAAACTTTTCAAAGATAAGGAAAAACATGTGTTGATTTGTTTTGATAATTCAACCTGAGTTTGGTAACACATGTGCATTGCATTCTCTGGATCATCAGGTTGTATTTCTCCTTAATCTTTGTATGTAAATTCATATTCTGAATTTCTGTTGTAATTACTATTGTAAGTGGGTTCTTCTTGCTTGGTTCCAGAGAATGGTTCTCTAGATTAAAGAACAGAGTAGTGTTCTCTGGTTCTTGCTCCTTAGAATTCTAATAGGGTTTTAGTTTTCTATTCTTTATCTAGGGTTGATAAAGGGGAGATCTTGTAATAAGCTTGTAAGAACAAGATTTATAATAGTGGAACTCTAATCTAGTGTTGATTAGAAGAAACTGGATGTAACTTCAGTTGTGAAGTGAACCAGTATAATTGCTTGTGTGATTGTTTCTCTATCTCTTATACTCTGATTGTTCATTGATTCTTAGTTTCATATTCATTGTTCAACAAGTACTGTTTTGAGCCAATTCCAAGGGGTTGAGCAATTTGATTGAGTAAAAAGATTTTTTGGTTTTGAAAGTGATAAAGATCCTTAAAACTGTGATTTGAATAAAGTTTAAAATACCAAGGTTTAACCAATTCACCCCCTTGGTTATTGTGAGTATTCCCTTTATTTTCAGTTGTAAGTTACAAAATTTATAAAAGTTTGTATCCACAGGGACTTGAGTTTACTTTAGTTAATTCAAATAAAATCCAATAGTTTAGTAGTTTATGTACAAAGAGTATAAGCGAAGATTCATTTGATTGTGCGATAACTAAACGTACAAATAAAGAGAATAAAAATCTAACGGAGGCGAAAACTATAGAAACAAATAAAGCGAGTTTAGTTAAATTCAAGAAAAGTGTAGGATTGGATTTCGTTGTTCTTACCCTTAATATTCAATTAACTTTATGATAAGTGCCACATTTTAGTAAAAATAGGATTCAAATATGGCACTTATCTGTTATTTTGAATTGATTTATTCACAAGTTAACCTTAGAAACCTAGTTAATTTATGGTTACATAAAGGTAAGTCATGCTTTTATATTTTGAAAAGATTTCGTCCAATCGAATGATTTAATTTTTCTAGGTTTAAAGGTTACGGAGGAATCAAGCTTGTGAAAACCAAGAGCTGGGACTGAACTAAGCAAAGAATGAAGTCCCAACAGCATTTCGGGCCCAAGAAGCACCAAGGCCCAAGGATTTCTTCATCAGTAAGCTTTAAGCTCGCCCAGACGGCCATTCTATGCCTAATTCACTCGCTTGGGCGAGTAACAAGTTCCAACAATCCCTTTTAGCTCGCCCAGGCGCCCAATTTGTGAAGGAAATGGTGGCCTGGGCGACCAAAGCAAGCAGGAGGCACAATCCTATATATAGGGACGAATTTTGGAGGCAGAGGCATGCTGATTCCAATTCTTTTCTCTCCCATACACCTGCTTATTCCTAGTTAGCTTGTTCTTAGTTCCTAAGTGAGTGTAGAAACTTAGGGAAGTGAGGAAGAGTGAATTGTATAAGGAGATTCTGCCGAAAAGAGGATCGATGATGAGCTTAGTCAGTGATTCGCTCGAGGAGGTTCTGCCAATGTTCGCTTAAACTTCCCTAAGGATTGGACGTACTCTTCTTATCCCTATACTCTTTTAATTTCTATTTATGCATCGTTCTATTTCTTATTGGTAATTTCATTTTGCGCTTAATGATTGATTCTACTTGATCAGGATCACAAACTTAATTCCTAAGTGAGACTGGAAAGTAATCTTAGGGTTTGAACTAAATGAATTTACTCGTTACGTTACGTTGCTAGGAATAGAGCATAACGTTTTGATCGCATTAAACACGTGAATATGATCTTAATGCTTGGGTATTTAATTAAATATGCGAGGGATCGATATTTAGTAAAATATCCTTTGGACTTAATTGCGAGGAATCGAATTAAGGTTACCTAAACGTGTGCGTCAACAAGAATAGAACAATAATGCATAGGTAAAATTAATTGAAGGGATAAGTAAGACGGAATCCAATCCTACGCTTTCCTTGATTTAAAACTCGTTTATTTATTTTCGTATTTACTTCCGTAAATTTTATTTTTAGTTTGTGATAATAAATCACACAAATGAACTTTCGCTTTTATCATCTGTACATAAACTATTAAACTGGTAACGATTTAAAACGAATTAAAGTAAACTCAAATCCCTGTGGAGACGAACTTTGCAAATTTGTAACTTGCAACGATACAACGGTACGCTTGCCGTGAAAAATCCTAACAAGTTTCTGGTGCTGTTGTCGGGGATTTGATTCGTTTACTTAGTTGTTTAAATTTCAGTTTAGTAGAATATTTTTCTTGTTCTTTATTTCCTATTTTTGTATATATATTTTCTTGTTATTTTAAAACTCGGTGCTTAACAGAATCTTGTAGTTTTTCGTCCTTTCTCTTTATGCGAGGTAAGTCTTCTACAGATAAACATCAGTTTGATCCAAAAATATCAAAAACAGAAAGGAAAAATAGAAAGAAAAAGAAGCAAGAATCCGACAAGCATTCTGAGGAAACTGTGTCTATTGATCATCCCTCACCCAAAAAACCAGTAGTAAGAGACAACATGGCTGATCGTGGCAGAGAAGAAAATAGACCAGTAAGGAGGACTCTTGGAGATTATGCTTATCAACAAGGTCCCAAACACTACAACAACATAGTCATTCCTCCTTTCAACAACAAGGTTGTGGAGTTGAAGCCAGCATTACTTAGTCTCATTGGCTCACATCCATTTGCTGGGCTAGACCATGAAGATCCTTATACGCATTTGTCTACTTTCATGGAGCTATGTAGTACAATGGGAGCATCGAACGAAGATGTTGAAGCTGTTTACCTCAGAGCTTTTCCTTTTTCTTTGACAGGTAAAGCTAAAACATGGCTTCAATCACAACCAAACAAAAGTTTAAGCACATGGGAAGATTTGGAGGAGAAATTCATCGCTAGATTTTTCCCTCCCTCAAGATTTATCAGTGCAAAGTCAGCTATTGCCACTTTCTCTCAAGGTATAGATGAACCATTATGTGAGACATGGGAAAAATTCAAGTCACTTCTAAAGAGATGCCCGAACCACAATTTTGATGATGTTGCACAATTACACATCTTTTATAGTGGTTTGAGGCCCCAGACCAAGATGATCCTTGACGCTTCAGCTGGAGGAACCATGATGTTTAAAAGCCCCGAAGAAGCCATAGTGATCATTGATTCCATAGCAGCAAGTGACTATCAATTTCATCATGATAGGCACCCATTCAGAGGAAAGGGATACTAGAGCTTAACACTCAAAGTGCCATCTTGGCTCAAAACGAGCTCTTGACCCAGCAATTAGAGGCCTTAACAAAACAAATAGGCCAAATTCCTCAACTTCAGCAAGAAAGCTCACAGAAATCTCATTCAGCCCATCAAGTTCAACAAATTTTGAGATGTGATTTTTGTGGAGGAGACCATTAGAATGGATATTGCACAGCACTGGTGATTGCCCACAAGAAGAAGAAGCACACTACATGCAAAATCAGTCAAGACCTCAAAACTACCAAGGGAATTACCAAGGCTATCGCAGTGGTCCAGGTTCTAATCAACCTTATAATTGGAGGCAAAATAATAATGCTTATGTTCCTACTAACCCGCCTTTTGCAGGTCCTCCAAACAATTCTTTTGCAAGTTCTTCTAATTCTTTTTCAGGTCCTTCAAATAGAAATTTACCACAGCTAGCTCAGTCTGACAGAATGACAAAGATGGAAGACACCCTTACATAATTTATGCAAATGTTCATCACCAATCAAAAGAACACCGACGCTTCTATCAAGAATCTAGAAGTACAAGCGGGGCAGCTTGCCAAGTAGCTAGCTGACAGTGGAAGTGGATCTTTCTCAGCAAATACCCAAATCAATCCCAAAGAGCAGTGTAAAGCAATTATCACTAGAAGGGGAACTATAGTGGGTAGAAATGAGGAAGAGGAAAAGAAAAATGAAGGAAATGTAGAGAAAAATGAAGATGTAGAAAAAGAAAATGAAAGTGAAAAAGAAAAAGATGAGGAAGAAACTAATGAAAATTTGAGAGAAAAGTGACAAGTGAGGAGAAAAAGAAAAGAAATGACAAAGGCAAAGCAGCCTTAACCCCACCACCAGTCCAACACATGCCATACCCACACGCTCCATCCAAGAAGTCAAAAGAAAGGGAATATAAACGCTTTCTTGACATCTTCAAGTAGTTACAAATAAATATTCCTTTTGCTGAGGCGCTGGAGCAGATGCCATCATACGCCAAGTTCATGAAGGATCTCCTCACCAAGAAAAGAAGATACACCGACGAGGAGACAATCGAACTGGATGCAGAATGCAGTTCCATCATCCAAAAGACTCTCCCAGAAAAGTCTAGAGATCCAGGTATCTTTACAATTCCTGTTACTATTGGTAATTTATCTGTGGGAAGATCTCTTCTTGACTTAGGTGCAAGCATCAACCTCATGCCATTATCCATGGTTAAGAGGATAGGAGCAGTCGTAATCAAACCTACTAGGATGACGCTGCAGTTAGCAGATAGATCTATTAAGCATCCTTATGGCGTCATCGAAGATGTGTTAGTGAAAGTCGACAAGTTCTTCTTTCCAGTCGACTTTGTAGTAATGGATATGGACGAAGATAGTGAAGTCCCATTAATTCTTGGCAGACCCTTTGTGAAGACTGCTAAAGTTCTTATTGATGTTGATGAGGGAAAGCTCACTGTCAGAGTTCATGATGATGAAGTTCAGTTTAATGTTCTTGAAGCTATCAAGCACCCTGTAGATAAGAAAGAATGTTGTAGAGTGGATGTTCTCGATGAAGTTATTTCTGACTCTAGAAGATTCTTTCACAAGAAAAATGGTTTAGAGAAAGCATTGACTGAAACTCAAGAAGAAGATGGAGATAATGACACCTCAGAGTATCTTCATCAGTTAAAATCTTGCAAAGAAGTACTACTCATCAAACCCTCTTTGAAGAACTAAAGGAAAAAAAGAAGGAAGAAGAACCAAAGCTGGAACTCAAGGTACTTCCTTCACATTTAAAATATGTTTTTCTTGCAGGAAATTCTCAGAAACCAGTAATCATCAATGCAAATCTTTCTGAGGATGAAGAAAAGAAATTGGTGAAAGTCTTACAACAAAATAGTAAGGCTATTGGTTGGACCTTATCAGACTTAACAGGTATCAGTCCTTCATACTGCATGCATAAAATTTTAATGTAAAAAGACTTTAAACCTGTTGCACAACCACAAAGATGTCTGAATCCTACCATGAAGGAGGTAGTGAGAAAAGAGGTAGTAAAGCTGTTAGAAGCAGGAATGATATACCCTATATAAGATAGCCAATGGGTGAGCCCCATTCAAGTGGTGCCTAAAAAGGGTGGTATGACAGTGATCAAGAATGATAAAGATGAGCTGATTCCAACACGCACTGTCACTGGATGGCGAATGTGCATTGACTATAGGAAACTCAACAACGCCACCCGAAAGGATCATTTTCCGTTGCCCTTCATGGACCAAATGCTAGAGAGGCTGGTAGGTAAGAAATACTATTGTTTTCTAGATGGTTACTCTGGATACAACCAAATTTGTGTTGATCCACAAGACCAAGAGAAAACAACATTCACTTGCCCTTTTGGTATTTTTGCATATAGGAAGATGCCCTTTGGTTTATGCAATGCTCCCGCCACTTTCCAACGATGCATGTTTTCTATTTTTTCTGATTTAGTCGAAAAAAGTATTGAAATATTCATGGATGACTTCTCTGTTTTTGGTACTTCTTTCGATTCATGCTTGTCTAACCTTGATATTGTTTTAAAACGTTGCATTGAATCTAACCTTGTGCTGAATTGGGAAAAGTGTCACATTATGGTGACGGAATGCATTGTGTTAGGTCACAAGATTTCCATGAAAGACATTGAAGTGGAGTGGATGTCATTGACAAATTACCTCCACCAAGCAACGTCAAGGCCGTTCGAAGCTTCTTGGGACATGCAGGATTTTACCGGCGGTTCATAAAGGGTTTTTTCAAAGATTGCTAAACCACTTAGCAATCTTTTAAACAAAGAAGTCCCATTTCAGTTTGATCATTCTTGCTTCCAAGCTTTTGAAACTTTGAAACAAAAACTGATCTCTGCCTCCGTAATCACCGCACCTGATTGGAGTCTTGATTTTGAAATTATGTGCGATGCGAGTGATTATGCTGTGGGAGCAGTTTTAGGACAAAGAAAGAATAAAGTTTTCCATGTTATACACTATGCAAGCAAGGTCTTAAATGATGCACAAATTAATTATGCAACAACGGAAAAAGAACTGCTTGCCATAGTATATGCCTTGGAAAAATTTAGATCATATCTAATTGGATCAAAGGTGGTGCTTTACACAGATCACGCTGCAATCAAATATTTATTGGTTAAAACTGATTCTAAACCCAGACTTATCAAATGGATTTTACTGTTGCAGGAATTTGATCTAGAAGTAAAAGATAAGAAAGGGTGTGAGAATTATGTGGCTGATCATTTATCCAGACTCACCAACGAAGCCACCCCAGATCCAGAAATACAAGAAGAATTCCCCGACGAGAAACTCCTTCATATCTCTGAAAAGCCATGGTTTGCAGAAATGACCAATTTTAAGGCAGTTGGTGCAATCCCTGAAGATTATTCTTGGCACCAAAAGAGGAAGTTTCTCAGTGATGCTAAGTATTTTGTATGGGACGATCCTTACCTCTTCAAGATTGGTCCAGATAACCTCTTGAGAAGATGTGTGACCCAAGAAGAGGCAAGGAAAATTATGTGGCACTGTCACAATTCATCATATGGAGGGCATTATAATGGAGAAAGAACTGCGGCAAAGGTTCTGCAAGCAGGATTCTATTGGCCTACAATGTTTAAAGATGTCCATGAATATGTGCAGAGATGTGATAACTGCAAAGGACCGGAGGAATATCTAAAAGGAATGAAATGCCCTACAAAATATCTTAGAAGTTGAAGCTTTTGACTGCTGGGGAATTGATTTCATTGGTCCATTTCCATCCTCATACTCAAATGAATATATCTTGCTAGCGGTGGATTATGACAAAGTGGGTTGAAGCAGTAGCTGTACAAAAAGCAGATTCAAAAATAGTTATTCGCTTCTTGAAAAGAAATATTTTTGATAGATTTGGAACACCACATGTACTAATCAGCGATGGAGGATCCCATTTCTGCAATGCTCAACTTCAAAAAGTCCTTCAGCATTATGGTGTTCGACACAAAGTAGCTTCTCCGTATCACCCACTGACTAATGGGCAAGCTGAAGTTTCCAACAGAGAAATTAAAAGAATTTTGGAAAAGACAGTTGCCCAGTCATGCAAGGATTGGTCTCAGAAACTCGATGAAGCTCTTTGGGCATACCGGACAGCCTTTAAAGCACCCACAGGGCTTACTCCTTTTTAGCTAGTTTATGGCAAATCTTGCCATTTACCAGTGGAATTGGAACACAAGGGTTTTTGGGCTTTAAAATTCTTTAATTTTGATACTAATCTTGCAGGTAAACAAAGGAAGCTACAGCTGCATCAACTGGAAGAAATGAGGCTGTCAGCATATGAGAATTCCAAACTTTACAAAGAAAAAGTTAAATTTTATCATGATAAAAAGCTTTTGAAAAGGAATTTTCATCCTGGAAAAAATGTTTTGTTATTTAATTCTCGATTGAGATTATTTCCAGGTAAGCTGAAGTCGAAATGGTCCGGACCTTTCATTATAAAGGAAGTCAAGTCACATGGAGTTGTGATACTCGAGGACCCTAGTACAAAGAGAACGTGGACTGTAAATGGAAGCAGACTCAAAATCTGTGACACTCTTTTTGATTTATTTATCGCTTTCTTTTTGGCTTTCTACATACTTACATATTTTGGTTTACTTTGCTTATGCACTGTCATGGTTATTTTTTGATGCACATGGGTAGTGATGGTTGAATTACATTAATTATGTTACTATTTTGATAAATATTTCGTATATAGCTTATGATGAAGCAGTGCACATTTAGGTAATATTTTTGGTAGTGTACACAAGAAACACTTTTTGAGAAAAGTTTCACACAAGTTTTTTGTGTATAACATAATTTTGTAAATAAAATAGTAATTTAGGAAAAAAACTAATGGAAATTTTTTGATATATGATGTTTTGAAAAGAATCAATAGAAAATTGTTTTGAAACTTCTTTTAAGAATCAGAACACAAACAAAAATAAAGTTTTTGTAGGAAAATCTTGAGAAATGAAAAACAAAAATAAATGGTTTTTTCAGAAAAATCAAATCAAGGTAAAAGTCTTTTTACATGGAAATTGATAAATAACTTCAGTGGGAAACAAGTGATTTGATTAAAAACATGAAAACAGACCTTAAAGCCCAAGTGAGTGTGTGCATCCAAACAGACATTATACACAGAGAAATCTCACTGATATGATTTATAGTAATTTTGCATAAATTTCTAATTGTCATAAGCATATATAATTCATGGATATGATTTAGGCCATCTTTCTTTTTGAACAAATTTTAAGCCACTGGCCAAAAAGCTATCCCAATGTATATAATGATTTATCCTTTGAAAGCCCTTTGAGCCAAACACTTGATATTTTGTTGGAACCCTAACCTAGGATAAGAACTCCCTACCTTGCCTTAGGTTAGGAGAGCAAAAGGGTATGTTATTTTGCTGGAAATTTTTATCAGTGGGTAGCTAATATGGTGAAAATGTTTAAAAGTAGCTATTATTACTCAAAAGCTAGAAAAAGAAAAGAAAGAAAAGAGAAAAGAAAGAAGAAACGAAAAAAGAAACAAATTCTTTGTGTTTTAAATGATACAAAGTTGGGTAAATGAAAAGATTGATATGAGAGACATGGATATCTTGGAAAGAAAAATAGGAGGTGTTGATCTAATTGTTTTATCTTTATTTGCTCTCCTAGTCCCAAGGTCATTTGAATATCTAGAAAAACCAAGATCTCTTTCTAGCTAAGCCCAGCCATAAAAGACCTAATGATCCATGATGAGTATTAAACACTTATTGAGAGATTAAACACTTACCTGTGGGAGAATTAAACACTTATTGAGAGGTTTTCCTCTATTTGAAATCAGTCAAATGTTTCCTCTGAGGTCTTTTTGAAATGAAGTGTAAATTTGACTCAACCTCATTTGATTTCATGAAAATCCATCATTTTGTTTTCTCAAAGTATCAAGGTTAACATTTTTTTGAAAAATCTGTTCTGATAAAAAATTAAGTTGATTCTTGTCAAAGTATGATATTTTTACCTTTGCTTGAGGACAAGCTGTAACGCCTAAAATTTTTTTCGCTTGTTTTATACAACAATTTATTTTACCAAAACGCTTTTCTTTATTTTTCAAAATAAACTTCAAATAAAATAGTAACCATTAAATATTTCTTAGTACAAAATAAAGTGTCATACAGTCCATTACATAATATTATTCAGATACAAACCATAATATAGTTCAATTACAGACCAACAAACCAAAATAGTCCAATACAATTTACATAGCCTCAGAGTCAATAGTACATCAAGCATAGAACACAATCATCCAAGTTTCTCCATCACCATTTCAGCTTAACTTTCACTGTTCCTCTGCTCGCCCAACAAATTGGGGTCATCACAGGTGTCAACCACAGACACAAAATAGGGTAAGTATATGATAAACATAGTTAAATAAAATAATAAAACAAAATAATGCATCATAATAAATACATAATTAATACATATTAGAATACATAATAGATGCATGATTTCTTGATTAGAATGATGCATGACTGAGATCTCAGGTTATCAATAATTTCTCAACATATGGTACCATAATCAAAATAGCCCCACCCACTCTAGTGGAAGCCTCACCCGCTCTGGTGGAATATATACCTCCGCTCTGAGGTTAAATGGTACCATAGTCAAGATAGCTCCACCCACTC
>PYAF01004454.1:0-15187 GCA_007407185.1 Glycine tomentella
CTGCAATTAATTTCGTGTTTTTGTTTAATTTAGTTTTCGATTCTGTTTTTAGAATTTCGCATTCTGCCACAACAACCCCCCAACACGTTTTCAATCCTTAAACATCGACAATTGATCCTTGAGAGACGACCTAGGAGTCACTTTCCTAGTACTACATTTAATTCATATTAATTTGACGGAGTACGACCTTCGATCACTTACCTTTTCAAGATTGGTGCATATAACCTATTGAGAAGATGTGTGAACCAAGAAGAGGCAAGGAACATTCTGTGGCATTGTCACAACTCACCTTATGGAGGGCATTATAATGGAGAAAGAACTGCGGCAAAGGTTCTGCAAGTAGGTTTCTATTGGCCAACATTGTTTAAAGATGCTCATGAATATGCGCAGAGATGTGATAATTGCCAAAGGACCGGAGGAATATCTAAAAGGAATGTAATGCCTCTACAAAATATCTTAGAAGTTGAAGCCTTTGACTGTTGGGGAATTGATTACATTGGTCCATTTCCATCTTCATACTCCAATGAATATATCTTGTTAGCAGTGGACTACATGACCAAATGGGTTGAAGTAGTAGCTGTACAAAAAGCTGATTCAAAAATAGTTATCCGCTTCTTGAAGAGAAACATTTTTGCTCGATTTGGAACACCACGTGTTCTCATCAGTGACGGAGGATCACATTTCTGTAATGCCCAACTTCAAAAGGTCCTCTGGCATTATGGTGTTAGACATAAAGCAGCTTCTCCGTATCATCCACAGACTAATGGGCAAGCCGAAGTTTCCAACAGAGAAATCAAGAGAATTTTAGAAAAGACAGTTGCCCAGTCACGCAAGGATGGGTCTCAGAAACTTGATGAAGCTCTTTGGGCATACCGAACCGCTTTCAAAGCACCCAGTGGGCTCACTCCGTTTCAGCTAGTTTATGGCAAATCTTGCCATTTACCAGTGGAATTGGAACACAAGGCATTTTGGGCTTTAAAATTCTTTAATTTTGATACTAATCTTGCAAGTGAACAAAGGAAGCTACAATTACATCAACTGGAAGAAATGAGGCTCTCGGCTTATGAGAATTCTAAGTTTTACAAAGAAAAAGTTAAATTTTATCATGATAAAAAGCTTTTAAAAAGGAATTTTCATCCTGGACAAAATGTTTTGTTATTTAACTCTCGATTAAGATTGTTTCCAGGAAAGTTGAAGTCAAAATGGTCCAGACCTTTCATTATAAAGGAAGTCAAGCCACATGGAGCTGTGATACTCGAGGACCCTGAAAATCAAAGGAACACTTCAAAACAACCAAGAGGGGGGGTGAATTGGTTGAACCTTGATCAATTAAAATTTTAAAATCAGAGTTACCACAGGATCTTTATCACTTGAGAAAATTGTTTCAACACCAAGAATTAATATTCAATCAAATTTCTTTTCACAAAGAATAGAAAAAACAGAGTATAGAATACTGAGCAATGATATTGATTCACAAACAAAGTAATTATAAGATGATGAGATTAAGAGAAAGATTAGCCACAAATTTTATACTGGTTCACCTCAAACACTATGAGGCTACATCCAGTTCTTCCACTCAACATTAGAGTAGAGTTCCACTATTGCAAAAATATCCTTACAAGCAAATTATACAAGTCTCTCTTTATCAACCCTAGATAAAGTTCAGAAGTCTAAAACCCTATTAGACTCTTAGAGACCAAATCCCTTTGCCAAGAACACTACTCAGCAAAACAACTAGAGAAACATTATCTCTACACTTGCAAGAAAACCATATACAATAGACCAATCTTTACAAACAATTCAATTAACAGTTTATACCATCAAAGAACAAGGAAAGACATCACCTGATAATCCAAGAATGCATGTAAATGAATGAATCCACGAATTGAATGACAAATGATCAACTTAATGCATTCCCTTTCCTTAATCTTTGAATGAACAAATGCTTCACCTTCTTAATTCAAAGACTCATATGAATTTGTGAAGCAAGGTATGTTTAGAACACAGAGAAACTCACTAATAAAAGCTCAGTATGTTTGTGAATGCTTTAGAATTCGAAATTTCACAAATGATCAAAAGTTACAAACCTCAGCCGAAGAGGTTCTATTTATAACAGCTATTTTAACTGAAAATAATCGATTAATCACGCTCTAGTAATCGATTATTTAGCATATGTAATCGATTAAATCAAGATAGTAATCGATTAATCTGTTTATAAAACATTCTGAGTTTCAAGAACGAACCATTTAATCGATTATTCCGATACGTAATCGATTAAGCCAGAGGCACATGTTTTTCCAAAATAAACCTCGTAATCGATTAAGGAAATAATGTAATCGATTAAAATTATCTTGAGCTTTTCTGGGTTTAAACAAAGAACAATATAATCGATTATTCCGTGAAGTAATCGATTAAGACAGTCAGCGTGTCTTTTTCTAAGATGCACATTCAGGCATGTAATCGTTTAAACATATATTGTAATCGATTAAGCCAGAGAGTTCCATTTTTTTTATAAAAGCCTTTGTAATCAATTAAATCGATATGTAATCGATTACAATGATCATGTTTTGTTTTCTTAAGAACACGAAGATCAAAATAATCGATGCTCCTATTCATGTAATCGATTATTTATTAGCAACTTAATTTTTCCAAAAACTTTACATTCTAAGTGCCTTTCTAATCAATTGTTTTTACTTATTCAATTAATCCAATGATCTTAAAATGAATTAATGATGCATGATGCAAACACTTGGATTATCAGATCATATACTTCCTTTTACAAATAATCAAATTGATTCTTCAAGCTTTCCTTTGAGCATATCCTTTTGTGCATGTTTGAAAGTCTAAAATCTTGAAGCTTGATCCTCATTCCTTGATACTTGGCTTCATTAGAATCAACAGACCCCAGTACAAAAAGAACATGGACTATAAATGGAAGCAGACTCAAGCCATATCTAGGTGGTGAATTTGAAAGACTCACCATTGTGATACAACTTCAAGACATTTGAGCTGCAACGCGTCTAGCTAATACGAAGTAAAAGAAGCGCTTCTAGGAGGCAACCTAGTCAGGTATGTTTTTTTAAAAATCTTTTCTTATGTTTTTAATATAAATATTTATATATATATATATATATATATATTTCTAAAGTAGTAAATATAGGCTAGAAAATAAATAACTAGTATAACTATAAATATAATATAAGTAATATATTTATTCTTATTTTCTTAAAAAAAAAATTGGTTGTTTAACTCGACTAGGTGAGTGCATATAGGCCAAAATGGCCGCCTTGGCGAGCACACGACTCCTGGGCACCCCACAGCAAGGTAAAAATTCAATTTTTGCCCAAATTCACTACCATTTCATCATTTACCTTGTTTTGTTTTTCTTCCTTCACCAAAGCTTGCCCAAGCTACTGTCCACATCCATTTCCATTGTTCTTATCTTGCTCTTGATTACCAAGTAAGTATCTTCATCCATTGATGTCCACATCCATTTCCATTGTTCATATGATTTTCCTATGTTGTTAAATGTTTTCATCAAACCTTGCTTTTTGCTTTCTTTCATGTCTAGGTTAGAAATGTTAAATGATGATTCTGATCTGTTTTGAGCACTTTTGTTGTACATATGCAATTCGTCACTTCTTCTCCACTTTCTTTGCAACATTTTGGTGTAGGTATATGCCAAGCGAACCATTTCAAGGTCCAAAACTTTGTGCACACTAGGTGTTTGATGAAATGCCACACCCAAAACAGTTTCTCATTAGCACATTATTAATGCACCAAACATGTTCTATGCTTGTCCTAAACACTTTTCTCACATGACATTGATCATCACTTAGGCATAGCATTTAAATAGAGGAAGCATTTTTGCATTTTGTGCATGACTATGACTTGTCATTTGGTGAACTTATTAACATACCAAAGCTGCAAATTTGAAATAATTCAGCATGTAGTATCATTCTCCAAACATGATCATTGTACATAAAATTGAATTATGGACTGAATTCCGTGCTTACACTTGTGCATTAGAACCTAGGTAATTGTTAACTATATTAAAAAGTGTCTTGATTCCTAATGTGTTGCTAACACATCTTAGTTTTAGGCTAGTTTTAGGTTATATTTCAATTAAATCATTAGGAATTAGGTTAGAATAAGTTAGTTTATTATTTATATTTAATTATATCTCATTTTATTACCAAAATTATGATTTCAGGTTCAAAAAGAGGAGGATCAAGCAAAGAAAGAAGAAAATCAAGTTGAAGGTCCTGTGCGAACTGTGCCAGGACCCGCGCGACCCGTGCCAACTGCTCAAGACAGCCTTTCAACTCGAAGTATCCATGCTATCAGCGTGGAATTCCACGCTATTCGCGCCATCTATTCCAATTCTCGCGCGACTCGCGCCACAGGGCCTGGAGACAATTTTGATTCGTGCTAGTCGCGCGATCAGCGCGGACTCCCACGCTATCAGCGCCATGATTTCGAACTAGCCATGCGATCAGCGCGGGTCTCGCGCCATTAGCGCGACGGAGACGCCGTTGCCTTATTTAAAAAGATATGGTTCGATATTGCACGAAAGCAGGGGGTTTGTTACTCTAATTAAACCAATCTATGAAAGAAAGGCTTCTAGACTAAAGAAAGGGAAGCTATTTACCATTAAACACCATTCAAGGGATTGAAAACCATTGGAAGTCAAGAATCAAAGCTAGGTTACTGCAGAATAATGTTTTATTCAACAGCTTTGGTGTTCTTAATGCCTATGTCAGGCTAAATTCTGTATTGTGGTTAGGCCAAGAACCGATGTGAACTCCTCTGTAATTTGACTGGTATTGAATGAGATTTCTTTATGATTGCTTTATTTTACTCTGTTGTTCATTGTTTTATTCTTATTTGGAACTGGCCATTCTAATTAAGTACTGAGGGTTAGGATTCGTAATAGGGATGTTTGGGTTCTAATTTGTGACCTAAGTAAAGTAACAGTTGTTCATTGCCTAGGGATAGGGATGCGTGACTGCAGAACCTTATAATATATTCTTTTAAATGCTTAACTTGATAGAATTCACTAAGGGATTAGGTTTTTGATTCAGGTTAAAGGGTTAATTCGCTAAGGGATTAGGGATTAGCTAAATTAGAAAAGATTTATTCTCTGAGTAATTAGAAGCGATCAATTTTGATAAACCAGTTAAGTGAAAGAGGTAGGGATCAAAGGGGATTGTGCCTGACCATAATTATTCTTTCCATTGGTAACAACTCAATTTACTGCAATTTAATCTCTTTAATTTCTGTCTTTAATTGCAATATTCAAACAACAACCAAATTCTTTCACAAATTCTTTCTTTTTACTTCCAATTGCTTAGACCTAGAATTACTGTGAATTTCACACCAATCCCTGTGGAGACGATACTTACTTACCACTTTATTACTTGAAACGAGCGGTGCACTTGCCGTGTTCGCAACAATTCCACTTTACTAAAGGCTGCCACTTATCTATTATGTTGTTAAATGCTAAAATCTGTTTGTAAAGCTATTGTTTTAGATGGCTCCAAAGAAGTTACAGAATAAGAGAGCTCGCAATGAAGGTTCCAGTGCACCTCCACCTGAGGATTTTATTTATGATGAGCAGAGGTTTAGAAGCAAAGAGCACCAACTCAGGTTTCAAACAATCAAGAATTGGTCTTTCCTTAAAGAAAAAAGAGTTCAGCTAATTAAATGAGGAATATCCAGAATTTACAGCTGAACTTGACCGACGTAGATGGGGACCACTAGCTACACCATTGCAGAAATTCGACCCTGAAATTGTGCTAGAATTTTATGCCAATGCATGGCCTGTGGAGGGAGCATTGCGTGACAAGCGCTCATTTGTCAGAGGTTAGTGGATTCCCTATGATGCTGATGCCATAAATCAGTTTCTAGGTAATCCACTAGTCCTCCCAGAAGGACATCTCTGTGAATACATGGAAAGGCATAACAACTTTGACGAAGAAGAAATGAGATAACTTCTATGCATTCCAGGGAGTGACTTTGCTCGCAGCACAGCAGGTAACAGGGTAAGATTAATGAGAACAAATATGACCACCCTTACCCAAATTTGGATGACCATCCTGTTAAGCAATATTATGCCTAGTGACCATAACTCTGGTCTTCCTATGCTTAAGTGTCAACTAGCCTTTAGAATTATAACTCAGCTTAGCATTGACGTGGCTCAAATAATCTCTTATGATATTCACCAGTTTGTAATCTTAGAGCCACCTAGGCATCCACTTAACCCAGAGTGAGCCAACAGGGCACTTGGATTCCCTGCACTGATTACTGGTTTATGTCAGTTTTTTGGAATCCAAGTACACCCTTCTAGGACCATCTGCCCTCCGATTAACTGTGCTTTTATTGAAAAATATTGTTTAGCTAGACAAGTAGAGCAGCATCCCGCTCATGAGCCAGCTACTTTGCAGTCTATCTCTGCCAACATGCAGAGAATGGAACTTCAAATGCACACATACATGCAGCACTTAGCGGAGCAGCAAGCTACCAACTTCAGAGGACAGATGCAG
The DNA here is from genome assembly GCA_007407185.1 of Glycine tomentella. NCBI lineage: Eukaryota > Viridiplantae > Streptophyta > Magnoliopsida > Fabales > Fabaceae > Glycine > Glycine tomentella. The sequence continues at coordinate 6,546 of PYAF01004454.1, forward strand.
CTAAATGAGAGCTTTTACCACTATACACTGCATCAGCACCGACAGGATCCTAGCCCATTCCCATGGCCTACTCCCGATCAGTTTAGAGCACATGTAGCATGGCCTGGGGACAGGCCAATTTTTCAGGAAGAGGTGGGAGGCTCCACAGCTCAGCAGGACCCTGCAGTTGAAGACCCTGCAGCTACAGCAGCAGCAGAAGGAGGAGAGGCGGCAGATGATTTGGAGCAAGACTTGGCAGCATATCTTACGGACCTTCAAAATCTGTGACACTCTTTTTGATTTATTTATCGCTTTATTTATCGCTTTCTACATACTTACATATTTTGATTTACTCTGTTTATGTTGGTTTACTCTGTTTATGCACTATCATGGTTATTTTTTGATGCACATGGGTAGTGATGATTGAATTACAATAATTATGTTACTATTTTGATAACTATTTCGTATATAGCCTATCATGAAGCAGTGCATATTTAGGTAAAACTTTTTGGGAAAGTATAACACAGTATTTTTGCATCTAAACATGATCTTGTAAATAAAAATAGTAATTTAGGACAAAATTTTTTGGTAAAAATGAAAAATCTTTTTGATATATTACGTTTTGAAAAGAATCAACTGAAAATTGTTTTGAAACTTCTTTTAAAAGAAATCAGAAAAAACAAAAATAAAAGTTTTTGTAGGAAAATCTTGAGAAATGAAAAAACAAATAAATGTTTTTTTTTTCAGAAAAATCAAATCAAGGTAAAAGTCTTTTTACATGGAAATCGATAAATAACTTCAGTGGGAAACAAATGATTTGATTGAAAACATGAAAACAGACCTTAAAGCCCAAGTGAGTGTGTGCATCCAAATAGATATTATACACAGAGAGATCTCACTGATATGATTTATAGTAATTTTGCATGAATTTCTAATTGTCATAAGCATATGATTCATGGATATGATTTAGGTCATTTTTCTTTTTAAACATATTACAAGCCACTAGCCAAAAAGCTATCCCAAATATATAAAATGATTTATCCTTTGCAAAACCCCTTTGAGCCTTAACAGTTGATATTTTATTGAAACCCTAACCTAGGATAGGAATTCCATACCTTACCTAAGGTTAGGAGAGCAAAAAGGGAATGAGTTGTGATGGAAAATTTCTTTTGGATAGTTCATGTTATGAAAAAGATTTTTTTAAAAAGTGGTTTTTGTGTAATTAATGAAAAAGAAAAGAAAAAGAAAAGAAAAAATGAATGATGAAAAAGAAAAAGAAAGAAAAGAAAAGGAAGAAAATAAAATTCCTTGTAATACAAAGTTGGGTGAAAAAGAAAATGATGAAAATAGACATCTTGGAAAAAGAGAAAAGATAAGGAGATAATGATCTAATTGTTTCTATTCTATTTTTGCTCTCCTAATCCCAAGGTTATTTGAATATCCAGAAAAACCAAGATTTCTTTCTAGCCAAGCCCAGCTATAAAAAGACCTAATGATCCATGATGAGTATGTATTATGATTTGATGGGAAATGAACTGCAAAATTTATCTATGATATATCAGTGATAGATGTGAGAATAAACACTTACCTGTGGGAGAATTAAACACTTATTGAGAGGTTTTCCTCTGGTTGATATCAGTCAAATATTTCCTTTGAGGTCTTTTTGAAATGAAGTGTAAATTTGACTCTAACCTCATTTTGATTTCATGAAAATCCATCATTTTGTTTTCTCAAAGTATAAAGGTTAACTGCTTTTTGAAAAATCTGTTCTGATCAAAAATTAAGTTGATTCTTGTCAAAGCATGATATTTTGACCTTTGCTTGAGGACAAGCAAGATTCTAGGTTGGGGAGAGTTCATAAGTGCCACATTTTAGTAAAAATAGAATTCAAATATGGCACTTATCCGTTATTTTAATTGATTTATTCACAAGTTAACCCTAGAAACCTAGTTAATTGATGGTTATGTTAAGATAAGTTATGCTTTTATGTTTTGAAAAGATTTCGTCCAATCAAATGTTTTAATTTTGCTAGGGTTAAAGGTTATGGAAGAATCAAGCTTGCGAAAACCAAGAGTTGGGAGTGAACTAAGCAAGGAATGAAGTCCCAAACAGCATTCCAGGTCCAACAAGCATCAAGGCCCAAAGAAACCTTCATGACTAAGCTTTTAACTTGCCCAGGCGACCAGTTTATGCCTATTTTGCTCGCTTGGGCGAGCAACAAGTTCCAAGACAGCCTTTTAGCTCGCCCAGGCGCCCATTTTGTGAAAGATTTGGTGGCCTGGGCGACCAAAACAAGCAGCAGGCCCTTGGCTATATATATGGACGAATTTTGGAGGCAGCATTGAGGCATTCCGTTGCTTTTCTCTTCCAAATCACCTACTTGTTCATATTTAAGTTGTTTTTGGTTCTTAAGTGATTGTAGAACTTAGGGAAGTGAGGTAGAGTGAATTGTATAACGAGATTCTACCGAAAAGAGGATTGATGACGAGCTTAGTCAGTGGTTCTCTCGAGGAGGTTCTGCCGATGTTTGCTTAAGCTTTCCTAAGGATTGGACGTACTCTTCTTATCCCTATGCTCTTTTAATTATTTATGCATTGTTCTATTCCTTATTGGTGATTTTATTGTACGCTTAATGCCTGATTCTAATTAATCGTTAGTTTCATGAATTTAACCCTAAAGGCGACTGGAAAGTAAATTTAGGGTTTGAACTGAATTAAATCACTCACTACGTTACGTTACTAGGAATAGGGCTTAATGTTTTGATCGCACGAAACACGTGATTAGAAGCTTAATGCTAGGGTATTTAATTAAATATGCGAGGGATCGATATTTAGTAAAATGTCCTTAGGACTTAATTGCGAGGAATCGAATTAAGTTTACATAAACGTGTGCGTCAATAAGAATAGAACATGCATAGGTAAAATCAATTAAAAGGGACAAGCAAGACAAAATCCAATCCTACACTTCCTTGACTTGTATTCGTTTATTTTCCGCAACTTTTACTTTTACGTATGAAACCAACATATGAATCTCCGTTTTTATCATCTATATATAAACTACTAAACTGGTAACAATTTAAACCAACCGATGTAAACTCAAATCCCTGTGGAGACGAACTTTTACAAATTTGTAAACTTGCAACGATAAAACGGTGCGCTTGCCGTGAAAAATCCTAACAGTAATCAACACAAAGAGCTATACTGGTTCACCTCTCAACAAGAGAAGCTACATCCAGTTTCTTCCAACCAAACCTTGGTTAAGGTTCCACTATATCAAAATTTGTTCTTTACAAGCTTTACAAGTGATTACCTTTATCAAACCTAGATAAAGAAATTGAAATCTAAAACCCTATTAGACTTCTAATCACAAAGAACCAAAGAACACTACCCTGTTCTTTCCTCTAGAAAACACTACTCTAAAAAAAGCTCTAAAGAAACTCTTTGATCTTAGTACTTACAAGAATTAAAAGAAACAAATCAATTGACGGTAAGAGTTCAAGAGAGATACAACCTTATGATCCTCAGATGTTGAAATGAATGAATTTTACCAAGCAAATTCAGATTGAAAGAATACTAATGTTGAAAAGAAGCTCTCTTGAAAAACTCTTGAAGAATCTTGTTTAAAACACTATGATCAATGAAGCATGAGTTCTTGGGTTTTGAAACAAGATGTATGAGACTCAGAAAATCTTTTTCTCAGACTTTAAAAGCTTTAGGAGTAATGAGTAATTCATAAAATCAATTTCTCTGGATTAATGCAAATGTTCAAACCCAACAAATTTTTATAGAAAACAAATTTAACTGCATGTAATCGATTAAAACGTTACGTAATTGATTATTGTAACCAAAGTAATCGATTAATATACAAAATAATCGATTAAAGTGTTCTTAGCACAATTTGGAAAAGATTTATGAACAATGTAATCAATTAAAATGACTTGTAATCGATTAAGGCAGTCGGTCTCAAAATTGAAATAAGCCTGCGTAATCGATTATGATTCACTGATAATCGATTAAGGCAGTCAAGCATGTTTTGTGTTTTTGTACTGTGTAATTGATTATGATTTGCTTGTAATCGATTAAAGTGTTCTTCATGGCTTTGTTATAGATTACACAAGCTGGTAATCAATTAAAGCATGGCATAAATGCATTTTCCAAAACTTAAACCTTGAGAATTTCTTTCTAAATGCAAACATGTAACCTTTTATGCTTTTCTTAAATCAAGTATGCATGTTTATGATTATGTTTATGCAAATGCAAGGATCACAAGATAAGACTCTTGAACAACTTAACAAATTACAAATGCCTTTCAATTGAATGGCATGTAAAAAGTTAAAATCCTTAAAGCAAAAGGCTTCATCCTTGATTTGATCTTCTTTCCATCCAGCTCCCCCTATATCCAACACAACTTCCCCCATCTATGATCAAGCAGAACACTTGCCCTTGAATGACACATCTTGTGTGGAAGATATTTTCGCTTTGGCTCTAGTCATCAACCACAATCTGGTTTCCCAAGAGCCTCCTTACCATTAACAAGTCACCTTCCAGAGCATAAGCTTCACAATCATCTTCCTCCTCATTTGTAGGTGAAAGATAGGGCCATGAAGCCTGAATCTATGTGAGAAAAACAAAATTTTTCTAGCAAAAACACACATACCACACAAGAATCATTCTTTAGGACATAGATGTTACCTTGTTTATATTCGAAACTTGATGATCAAGGATAGGCTTGAAGATACAAGCCCTCTAATGTTGATTCACACCACTTCTTGTCAAGACTCAAGAACACTTCTTGAAGACCACCAACAAACACCAAAGTAGGCAGGCTAGGCGCACCAATGGAGAGGAAGAAGGTTAGGTTTCAAAGTGTGTTTACTTATCTAAGAGACTCAACAATAGATGATATTGGTGGCTGAATTTTCTGTCAAAACTCACACAAGGGGGCACGTGAAAATAGAGGAAGGTAAATAGGTTTTTTTTTTTTTTCAAAAACTCTTAGAGAACTATGATCACAATAACACACTTTATAGAAGAGTTTAAGTCAAATTTTTTTAACGAAAAAATATGATTATGGAGCACCCACATGTGAAGATAAAGTGGAGTTGTTTGCATTGAAAGATAGGGCCTTGAAGCCCGAAGGCATGTGAGATGAAAAACAAAAAATTTTTAAAGCGGAAACACACATACCATTCAAGAATCATTCTTTAGGACATAGATGTTACCTTGTTTATATTCGAAATTGATGATCAAGAATAGGCTTAAAGATACAAGCCCTCTAATGTTGATCCACACCACTTCTTATCAAGACTCAAAAACACTTCTTGAATGCCACCAACAAACACCAAAGGAGGCAAGCTAGGCGCACCAATGGAGAGGAAGAAGGTTAGGTTTTAAAGTGTTTTACTTATCTAAGAGACTCACCAATAGATGATATTGGTGGCTGAATTTTCAGCCAAAACTCACACAAAGGGGCACGTGAAAAGGAGGAAGATAGATAGGGTTTTTCTCAAAAACCATTATTAGAGAACTATGATCACAAGAGTATATTTATAGAAGAGTTTTAGGTCAGAATTTTAACCATAAAATTCTGATAATTAAGCATCTCACATGTGAAGAAAAGGTAGAGTTGTTGTATTTCAAAAATTGCCAACAACCTCCTATCTTATCTTCTTAAGACCAAGTCAATTACTTGGAATTTATTTTGCCAAATAATAATCAAATATTCAGTCGTATGATAAGCCTCTAATCAGCCCTCAAACTTCTTCCTAAAATCTAGGATATGATCATGATAAGATGCTAGTTGAATTCAAATTCAAATCTAGTTCTTATCTTCTCCTTTTGATATGAAACTATCTACTGTAGTTAATTCATATTTAAATTCAAAATTTAAATTATCAAATTTAAATATTAGATAATTAATTTAACTATTAAATTAATTAATAATGTCTTGGACTATCCAAGCCCATTAATTCCATTCATGCACCCCTCTTTCTTTAAGATAAGTTTCTAAACTTTTTCTTGAGCCAACAACCATTATTAGGCCCAAAAACTTTAATGCTATAATGTCATGACAATAAAGTGTTAGTGTGTGACCCATTAGGCCCAACATAGTTACTAACATAGATGAGTTTGGGCCCAACAAGGCCTCTACCCATTTAATGACAACACAAAGCACTAGCAATGCTTTGTTGCCCCAGAACTAGTTAGGTAAATGACAAGATCATCCTATTAAATCTATTTGGTTTCCGTATGTATTTCCTTTCGTCTCGGTTACCTTCCCATAAAACCTAGGGTAAGGAAACGTATCAACCCTTGCAGTCTAGGGTAAGCTTTAATGCGAAATAGGGAGTCTCCAATTTTACTGACTCTAAAGGCAAATCATCTCATGATTTCTTTTACTATGCATAGATTCCTGAGTCCCATAAATGTTATACCGATTTCTCCGATTTACAGATAACCTAGTCTCTCACAGAGATTTGACAAAATCCTTCAGCTAGTCACCCAACCCTAGACTCGTGTTCTTTCAGGACATGCCCAAAGGTATACCTATGTGTCTCCATGTTTCAGGCAAATGAGGTATACAATCAAAGCATGTCTTCTAGAACATAGTCTAGGTGAAAACTTCTGCTCTAAGGAAAGACACGCCCAAATAATAAGAGACTACTCTAATGATACTATCTGTGAGATTTCCTCATAGAGTCTCTTTGTGGGTTCGTTCAGTGCGAGCTATACCCTTATAGGTCCACCCACGACTTTAGCTAAGACATCTCCATGTTTGTAGCTCATGAGGTCTTTACCTTGTATATGCATACAAGTAGATAAGTCGTGTTAGTCTTACTTGAGATCGCTGATCCCCATTCTTAGTGTCTCTAGACTAGGAACTTAAATTTAGGAGTAGACATCTGGTATCCTTGAATCCTCATGATCATGATCCCATCACTGATATTCAAGAGATACCTATTCTATTCCAAGGGTTTTATGCAGTTACTCATATATTAATAATAATATCGAGACAAAATATGAAACAAGATAAAGAGCGCTTATAATTTATTCATGATAATATGAAAAATACATGTATGTCCTAATCTAATGAAAAGATTGTCTCTAGGACATCCATATACTAATATGCATTTCAAAAATTGCCAACAACCTCCTATCATATCCTCCTAAGACCAAGTCAATTACTTGGGAATTATTTTGCCAAATAACCTACTACTGCTCATATGCTCCCACGAACGAAAGTTTGCGATCATCATAGGTACCAACCACACGGTAAACAAATGCAAAGGTAAGTTTATTATATAAAATCAACAAACATCAGATAGAAACAATTGGGAAGGAAACAATTTTACCCATCACAATCATTAACAAAAATCCATGATTCCAATACACACTCAACAAACCAATCATCCAATGCATTTCACAACTCAAACAATCGTGCATAGAATGATGCATGCACCCGACTCATCTATCATCATGCAATGTGGTACCATCTTCGGAAATAGCCTCTCACAGGAAAAATGATTCACCGCCTATCAGGGCCACCCTGTTGTGCACTGGCCATTCCCCCACCCGGTGATCAGCCAGCGTCGCAAGGGAATTCCAAACCTAATGACCCCTTAGTACTTGCGTTCTCATCCCACTGAAACCCACAGGTACGCGAGTGCCTTCATTCTATTTCCACACATACAAATGAAGTATGAAACATGGGCATCATCAATGCATGACCCAGCTAGGAACAAATCCTTCCTCGCAAGGGTAACCCATCATGCACCCCTCATGTACATACATAACACACCAATGTGGGCTCACCGATGCACTGACCGTGGCTAGGATCAAATCCATCCTCGCAAGGGTAACCAACCGGTCATTGCATACCACGTGTACATACACAGCTTACAACCATGGGCACCATCAATGTATGACCTGGCTAGGAACAAATCCTTCCTTGCAAGGGTAACCCCATCATACACTGTTAGGAATTTTCACCACGGCAAGCGTACCGTTGTTATCGTTGTAAGTTTCGAATTTATATAAGTTCGTCTCCACAGGGATTTGAGTTTACGTCGGTTGATTTAAAATTAACAGTTTAGTAGTTATATACAGATAGAAAGCGAAGATTCATTTGTTGTTGTTTGCTGAAAATGTAAAATAAAGATAACGGAAAACAAGTAAACGATTACGGGAATTGAAATAAATAAACGGATACAAATCAAGTGAATATAGGATTGGGTTTCGTCTTGCTTATCCCTTTAATTGATTTTACCTATGCATTTTCTATTCTTATTAACGCACATGTCTAGGTAAACTTAACTCGATTCCTCGCAATTAAGCCCTATGGATATTTTACTAAATATCGATTCCTCGCATACTTAATTAAATACCCAAGCATTAAGATCATATTCATGTGTTTAATGCGATCGAAACATTATGCTCTATTCCTAGCAATGTAACGTAACGAGTAGTTTCATTCAGTTCAAACCCTAAGATTACTTTCCAGTCTCACTTAGGAATTTAAGTTCGTGACCCTAGTGATCAAGTAGAATCAAGCATTAAGCGTAGAATGAAATTACCAACAAGAAATAGAATGATGCATAAATAATTTAAAAGAGCATAGGGATAAGAAGAGTACACCCAATCCTTAGAGAAGCTTAAGTGAACATG
>PYAF01004454.1:32956-47079 GCA_007407185.1 Glycine tomentella
TCCATATTGGTTTTGATGGAAGCAAGAACTTAAGAACCCAGAAAAATCACTTTGTGAAAGCTTAGAATGCCTTTAGAATGCTCATAATTCGAAAAACTCAAGTTGTGAAATAAGCTGAGCAAGGATTCAATTTATAGAAAGATTTGTAACCGCCTGTAATCGATTAAATGCGCTCCTGTAATCGATTATTTTGCATATGTAATCGATTACACACGCTCCTGTAATCGATTAAAGTGTTCATAAACATTCTGGGCAGCATTAACGAGCAATTTAATCGATTATCGCAACGTGTAATCGATTACTCCAGGCACTATGTAAAATGAGTTTGTACTAAGTAATCGATTACAATAATTGGTAATCGATTATACCAGGCATTCTGTAAAACATGTTTGTACTATGTAATCAATTACAATGAATGGTAATCAATTAAGACATGCATCATGCAAAACATGTAATGAACTAAGTAATCGATTACAATAAATGGTAATCGATTATACCAGCGTGGTGCTATTTTCTGCATGAGTAATGTAATCGATTACGACTTAGTAGTAATCGATTAAAAAGGTCATAAAGGCAAATTATTTCCATTCTAAGTTAAAATAATCGATTAATCCGTTAGTGTAATCGATTAAATTGTTCTTGATAATTTTCCAGAAAGCTTCAAGAACAAAATAATCGATTCTTTGCTTGTTTTAATCGATTAAAATCAGTGCAATGCTATTTTTCCAAAAAACACTTAGCTTATTTCATGATTCAAAACAATTACTTAATGCCTTTGTTATTTAAACCTAAATGCTTATGAATGGTATGAATGCAATGACTTGGATCATCAGAAACTTCCTTCCTTTCACATTTAATCACAAGTTTTTCTTCAAATCTTCAAACATGTTGAAAGCCCAAAACATTTCCAATCTTCAATTTCTCTTCATGCTTCAAGTAACTCCCCCTTAAATCAACACCATCCTCATTAATTTATCATCCTTTTGAAAGCACCTTTTTACAAAATATCCTCTTACTAAAACAATTTAGTTCATAAAGCATTAAGGTATACAATGAACTATTAAGACAATTTAAAGCTCCATTATTTATACATTCTCAATTCTACCTTAGAACCATTTTATTACACCAAAAGAATATACTCTTAAATCATGGAAATCAATAATTAAACATTTAAGTCACATATAGAGAAATGATACATCATAATAATGAAACCCTAGTCCACCCCTTTTTTTATACAAGGAAAAGGTTTGATCTTAGAGCAATGACTCAATCTATAACAATGAAATAAAACCCATCTCGACTGAAAACACGAGGCATCCTAAGGAAGATTCTCTTCTTTACTGGTCATGACCTTTGCACCAATGCATTTGTTATAGTACTTTCACACCATCTCTGACACCTGCACAAGGTCATCCTTCAATCTCTGAAAAATGGTAAAACATGGGTGTGAGTCTTCGTTCCCTCATAATTCACTAGCAATCACAACTCATGGTATCCTAGTCCGCATATCTATTTCACACATTATCACATCTTCAGTCTACACTTCCATTAAGCCCTACTGGCATTGATGGTCTTATGCAAACATTGCCATTAAGCCTCCCAAGCCTTAATGATCTTACACAACATATGGATGACGATTGGGAGGACACATCCCATGTAGGTACATATTACATGGCACTCTCACCAACCATGGTTATGGCTCTGTTCTCATCAAGAATGTTAAGTGAGGCCCGTGAGGCCACTAAACTAACCGAAAATACCCTTAGTCAAGCTATCACAACTCAATATTCCCTTAGGTTCCTTTGAACCATTTAAACCATTCCTTAGTGTACCTACTATGTGTCATCAACCTCTCTTCGAACGATTCATCACTTATCCTTCTTGATGAGAAGTATCAATCCTTGAACGACATTTGCACTGGTACATGTGAATAGACATTAGAGGACACTTAACTGTCTCTCTAACTCTAACACGCATTCGCCACTAGCATATTTATCCAATCTTTTCCTTTTCCTCGTGATGTATACCGATCCACATAGAACTCCTGATCGTGTAGCCTCCTCCGTTAAGCGTACACACAAATTAGAGAGAAAGGGATTAACCCTCATCGCTCCTTAGGGTCACCATCATTGTGGCTCCTCAAGTGGATAATTCCACTTCAAACAAAAGTACATGGCAATACACACTACACCATTCACATCAATCATACTCTACAAATGATCATACATTTTGCTGAGGGTCAGACACCCACGAATTCAATCCTAAATCACGACAATCAACAATAATATATTAACAATAATGTTCACAATCATAATCATGCAATATTTAATGCCAAGTGGTCACACTCACTTGGTCTTACCACACAAACATAAGAAATTCATAATTTCCGCATCCTGACTCATTAATTTAGTCCTTAAAACTTAAAATAGCATTTCCAAATGACGTAAAAATACAAATGAGATGATTTATATATGGATTCCTAGGTTTTAGGACCCAGTGAGTCGATTTTCAAATCATAATTGGCAAATAACATGCGTACAAGTCTCAACAACCACTTCACATAATACGAAAATTCACTTAAACACATCAATAAACTAAAAAATAAAAGCTTGGTTCCCTTACCTCTTGAAGTGATAGCAAGTTCACAAACAAAACAACAAGAAGAAGATAAGGGCCTTGAAACAACTCTTCAACATGAAAACATGGAATAGAGAAGGAAAAAGTGAGTTGTCTAGCCTTAGAATGAGAAGAGGTAGAAGAAAACCATGAAAAAGGGAGTAGCTTCTTACCTAGATCCCTAAACCTTCAAGCTAAACCCACCATACAACACCAACACAAGCCACCAAGCAAGGATGAAGAAAGAAGAGACTCTTCCACCTCTCCCAATTTCAGCAGAAATAACAAAGGAAGGGGATATATCTTCTTCTCCTTTTATAGAGCACCTCAAGACCTAGAAGAGGGTCCACATACTAGGTGCTATATTAAGGTTAGCTTAAAGAAATGATTAGATCCTTAATCTCTAGGTTTAGTTCATTTAATTAGGTTCTAAAAATCATGTAGTGTCTTCTAATAGGGTCAATAACTAACTTAATTAAGCTTAATTAATCTAATAAATTAGTGAAACTTAATCCTTCTTACTATTCATTAACTAAATTAATTATTTTTCATGTCTAGACACATTAATACCTTAAACCCTCTTTAATTAGTCTAATTCTTTATTTTTAGCCTAAAAGGGCTTTTATTTACTAAAGTGTCATTACGAGTTAACTATATCTCTTCCTTTGACTTTCATTGCTTGCAGTTGACTTTTAATTACTAGCAATATGATCAAGGTTTTTTTAAGCCTAAACCACATTTTTAGGCTTATAACTTAAAATCTAGATCACTTTGCCATACTAGGGTGACTCTCTCATTTCTATTGAATTTTTCCCTATGTTAAATTCTACTACACTATAGCTCAACACAACCAAATACTATTTTTCCTATTAACTTCCCAACATAGAAAAATTGGGATGTTACAGAGAACCATGCCCAGATGGGTTTAGTGGTTGTTTTTTCCAACGATAATGGGAAGTGGTGGCAAGGATATCTTACACTCAGTTCTCCAATTTTTCACTTCAGGGTGGCTCCTCCCAAACCTAAACTCAAATCTAGTTGTTCTGATTCCTAAAGTGTCGAGAGAAGATACCCTTGAAAACTTTCGTCCCATTGCTCTAGCTAACTTTAACTTTAAGATCATCGCTAAAGTCTTAGTAGATCGCCTAGCAGTCATTGCCACTAAGAGCATCTCTTCTCATCAAAGTGGCTTTATTCATGTCATATTAAATATTGTATGTGTACGAATTCTAAGGCTATAAATATGCTTCAAGGACATGCATTTGGAGGTAATATTCCTTTAAAGTTTGACATCCATAAAGCTTTCAACACAATTGATTAGAATTTTTTGTTGCAACTCATGTTGGCTTTTGGTTTTTACCAATGGATTAGGATTAATCTTTGTTCTGTAAAGATCTCATTTCTTGTCAATGGTAGACCAATGGGCCTCATTCCTTACAAGAGAGGGGTGCGTCAGGGTGACCAACTAAGGCCTTTGTTGTTTTGTATAGTTGAGGAATTTTAAGTAGAGGAAATTTTCTTAGGTGAGAAAAGGCAAATTCCAATTACTTATGGGACCTAGAGGCATTCAAGTTCAAAACCATATTCTCTTTGCAGATGATACTATGGTGTTTGCTTGTGGTTATAAGAGTTCCCTTCAATCCTTAATGATTCTTTTCCAAGAGGATGTTGAAGCTTCAAGTCAAGTTCTTAGCCTCTAAAAATGTCATTTTTAACATGGGTCCTGTTGGATATAGGGGGAGCCTCATGAAGAATGGAAAAATGTGATTCAAGATTAGTTTTGAGCTTTCAACATGCTTGGATGCCTTGAAGTTGTAATTGATTCAAGTGTAAGAGAAAGGTTAATCTGGTGATCCATGATTTGCATTCATTCATTCATTCATTCATTAATCTAAATGGTTTTTCAAATAAAATAATAAAGCTTTAATAATTTGATTAAGGTTTTTATCTAAGTGAAAAGTTTTTGGAAAAATGCAAGTATTACTGGTTTAATCGATTACTTAAGGTTATAATCGATTAATATGTTCTTCAAGCTATTTGGAAAATCTTGTATGAACATTGTAATCGATTACTCATCGGAATAATCGATTATTTGATCATTGTTTAAAGTATAATTGCTTTGTTAATGAATTTAATCGATTACTTAAGGGTTGTAATTGATTACTTAGTTAATCATGTTTTTAAGTCTTGCTGTGATAGTCGATTACCACACATTGTAATCAATTACTAGGCTATTTGAGAAAAATCACTTTGTTGGAATAATCGATTACCAAAGATTGTAATCGATTACACATTCACTTTGAAAATATACGTTTTCTGCTTTAATCGATTACCAAATATTTTAATTGATTACACAGTGTAATTTGTAAAACTAAGACTTTCTGTTTTAATCGATTACTGCTCGAGATAATTGATTATTTTGCTCGTTAGAAAAACCCAGAATCATTCTTGAACGGTTGAATCGATTACATGGTCATTTTAATCGATTACATAAGAATAATAATCGATTATTAGGCGCGTTTAATTAATTACAATTAGTTACAAATTCTGTTATAAATAAGATTGGAGGTTGAGCTTATTTCATAACTTGATCATTCATATTTCTGAGTATACAGAAGCCTCTAAGCAATTCCTAAGTGATTTTGTAAGTGTTTTTACTTTTTTCTTCATTCAAAACATCAATGGGTCTTTGAATGATTCTTGAGCAAGATTGTTTCAAGATTAAGGAGAAGTATGTTCTAAGTTTGATTTCTTCTCAACCTGATTTGGTAATTCATTTGCATTCATTCATTGGATCATCAGGTTATCTCTCTCCTTAATTGTTGTGTGTAAAATTCGTTCTGAATTTATGTGTAAGATTGTTATTGTAAAGTGGGTTCTTGCTTGTATCTAGAGAAGGGTTCTCTAGTGTAAAGAACATAGTAGTGTTCTCTGGTTCTTTGTCTCTTAGAATCTAATAGTGTTTTAGATTTCTAATCTTTATCTAGGGTTGATAAAGGGGAGATGTTGTAATTGCATGTAAGAACATAAATTTTATAATAGTGGAACTCTAATCTAGTGTTGATTAGAAGAAACTGGATGTAGCTTCAAGTTATGAAGTGAACCAGTATAAATTACTTGTGTGTTGATTCTATATCTCTATTCTCATCTTACTCATTGATCTTTAATTCTTTGATTCACATTCATTGTTCAACAAGTTCTGTTTTGATCTATTGAATTCTTGCGCTGAGACATTTGATTAGGTAAACTGATTTCTTGGTTTTGAAAGAGATAAATATCCTAAAACTTTGATTTGATTTGATTTTAAAATACCAAGGTTTTAACCAATTCACCCCCATCTTGGTTATTGTGAAGTATTCCTATTATTTTTAGGTCCTTGTCTAGAACTCATGTTGCTTCTATTCAATAGGTGTTTTGTTTTTTTGTTGGGTCACTTCCTTTTAATTATTTCGGTGTTTTCTTTGTGTGGGAAAACCTAAATTTGTAATTCTTCAACCTATAGTTGATAGAATTAGAACCAAAATAGTGAATTGGAAAGGAAGCCTTCTTTCTTTGATGGAGAGAGAGTCCAGTTAGTAAAATGTGATACAAGGAATTCTTCTTTATTCCTTTCGCATGTATCCTTGGCCGGTTTCCATTTTGAATAGCATAGCTAGTTTATGAAAATCTTTTGATTTTAGTTTTGAATTTTCTTACTTAGAGTAAGTATTGCTTCTGAATAATAAAACTATTTTATGAAAACCTTTTGATCAAATATCAGTTATACTTTTCAAAACAAGGCTTTTCAAAAATAAACTTTTAAGTTTATAATAACAAAGATAAACAAGAAGCACTAAGGAAGGAAACAACACACTAAGGAATTATATTGGTTCACCCTAACCTAGGTTACGTCTAGTACCTACACCTATAGATTTTCTCAACTAAGACCAAGAACCCAACTGTGGTATTTTTTTCTTTCCTAAAGCCTTCACAAACTCTTATAACCAGTATTCTCTAAAGCCTCGACAAGCTTTACCCAAGTATTTTTTGTCAAAGATTGTTTAGGATTCATAGCCAGTATTCTCTAAGTCTTTGTAGGCTCTACCCAAGTATTCTTTCAAAAACCCTTTACAGGCTTTACATCCACAATAACAACTACTACGAGACTAACAAAGTACCTAATTTGTTCCCTTTGAACTTTATAAGGAACAACCCCATTAACTACTCTTTAGAGCTCTTTCCCTCTATCCTATGGGATGAACACTATACCTTTTGGGATGCCTTCTACTAAGGCTCCCCATATGAAGGTGTTTATAGACACTTATACGGATTTGACTTTATTGGATCCACCTAGAGTGTTTTTGGCTAAGGAAGTTCCTTCTAATAAGTGGGTCACTCATTGGACATACCCTTTCTTTTCTGCACTTCTTCCTTGCAAGTTGCTCCTTCGAATCTGATCAATATATATATATATATATATATAGAGAGAGAGAGAGATCTAGAGCTTGTTGTTGTTGTGGTCGTTGGAGGTTGAATTCAAATTTCAAATTGTTGCATGAGTTTCCAAGTTCCTATAACCAATCATTCTATTCATATTCAACTTCTATCTTCTACTACTCAATGAGTTGTCTTCCTCATCTTTGCTCTTCTCCACTATCAACCAGCTTGCGCTTTTTGGATTTAAATTGTATTCATTGAAGGATTTGTTGAGTGCTAGTTATTGGTCTTAGTGGTTCTAGTGGTTCCTCATGATTTTGAATTTTCAATCATGGGAAGTCTTCTAAAATATGCTACAATCTTCATCCTATTGGTTGCTTGTTGTTTGACTAGGACATGTTACCTTTATTGAGTTCATTTGATTGAAAATAATCAAAGATAATAAGGAACTCATAACTTCAGAATCAGTGCGCCTTGTAACGACCCGCCTCGTCGCTACGATATCACTTCTCTAAAACTCAAAATTTCAATTTTGAATGAAAGTTCTATTAATTTGATTATGAAAAATGGTGATAAAATTTTTCACGAAATACATTCACCAAATAATGCATAAATACTTATATATATGTATTTATGTATGTATGTATGTATGTATGTCTTAAACCACTATACATCATTCACGTGTCAAGATATAATTCAGTTCTTAAACCACTATAATTATCTAAGGAAGAGTTTGATAGCAAAACACAACTCTCCCGAAAGAAACTCCAACGGCATCATGTCCGCTTGGCAACTCCAACAAAAAAAGAAAGACCTCCCTCCAAAGACACCTATTACTGCTCATTTACTCCCACGAACGAAAGTTTGAGATCGTCATAGGTACCAACCTCACGATACAAAATGCAAGGGTGAGTTTATTATAAAAGATCAACGAACATCAAATGACAATGGTTAGAAAGAAACACAATAACAAATCATCACAATCATTCTCAATAATTTATCAGTTCAACATACACTTAACAAATTAGTTATCAACTTTTCAGATCTCTCAAATGCAATGTGGTACCGTTCATCAGGAAATAGCCTAAGGGTGTCCTCATGACTCTCACTTAGGAAAACTTAGCAATAACTGTCAAGGTCACCCAATCGTGCACAGGACACTCCCCCCATGTTGATCAGCATGAGTTTCAAGGAAATTCCAAACCGAGTGATATGCCCCATCATGAAAAACCATAGGTACTTACTGACAAAGCTTATACTATTTCAACACACTTATGTAGTATGAAACATGGACTCCAACAATGCAATGACCTTGGATAGTTAAAAAATTTAAACAATCCCCTTCCCTCTCCAAGGATATTCAGATGATCACTACACCTATTGGATATAGGGGAGAACATCATGAAGAGTGAAAGACTTTGATTCAAGAAATGTGTTTTGAGCTTTCAACATGCTTGAAGTGCCTTGAAGTTTTGTAATTGATTCAAGTGTAAGACAAAGGCAATCTGATTGATCCTTGCATTGCATTCATTCATTCATTATTAAGCTTAAATGGTTTTCATTAAAACATCAAAGGTTTTATCTTTTTGGTTAAGGTTTGAATCTGATTAAAAGGTTTTTGGAAAAATGTTTTTCTTACTGTTTTAATCGATTACTTAATGATATAATCGATTATTTTGTTCTTCGTTCAATATGGAATAACCTTTTTATGAACAAATTAGTCAATTACCTATCGGATTAATCGATTATTTGGCCTTTGATTGAAAATAAACTGCTTTGTTAAAGGTTTTAATCGATTACTTAGTGTAATCGATTGCATAGTTAAAAGATTATTTTAAGCCTTGTTGTGATAATCGATTACCATTATCAGTAATCGATTACATAGTTCATTTTGAAAAAGCTTACTTTCTGATTTAATCGATTACCAAAATTCGTAATCGATTACACAATTCATTTTGTGAAACATAGCTTTCTGTCTTAATCATTTACAGCTCAGTTTAATCGATTATTTTGCTCGTTGCTGGAACCTAGAAAGCTTCTTTAACATTTTTAATCGATTAAGTGATAATTTAATAGATTACATAAGAATTTTAATCAATTATTAGGCATGTTAAATCGATTACAGTTAGTTACATATTCTGTTATAAATAAGTTTGAAGGCTTAGCTTGTTTAAGAACTTGACCATTTCGTATTTCTGAGTATACACAAGCCTTCTAAGTCTTTCAAAGTGATTTTCTCAGTGTTATTACTTCTTACTTCATTCAAAACATCAATGGGTCTTTGAATGAATCTTGAGCAAGAAACTTTTCAAGGTTAAGGAAAAACATGATTTGATTTTGTTTGCTATTCAACCTGACTTGGTAATTCATGTGCATTACATTCAATGGATCATCAGGTTGTCTCTCTCCTTAATCTTTGTGTGTAAATTTGTTTTTGAATTTCTGCTGTAAAGTGCTATTGTAAGTGGGTTCTTCTTGCTTGGTTCTAGAGAAGGGTTCTCTAGCTAAAGAACACAGTAGTGTTCTCTGGTTCTTGCTATTTAGAATTCTAATAGGGTTTTAGATTTCTATTCTTTATCTAGTGTTGATAAAGGGGAGGGTTTTGTAAAAGCTTGTAAGAACATAAATTTATAATAGTGGAACTCTAATCTAGTGTTGATTAGAAGAAACTAGATGTAGCTTCAATTGTGAAGTAAAACAGTATAAATTGCCCATGTCTTTGATTTTATTTCTCTATTACTCATCTTGTTCATTGGTCATTGATTCTTTTTGATTCATATCTATTGTCCAACAAGTTATGTTTTGAGCTATTGATTTCTTGGGGCTGAGTTGTTTGATTGAGTAAAAAGATTTCTTGGTTTTGAAAGTGATAAAGATCCTGAACTCTGATTTGAATTAATTTTTAAAAGACCAAGGTATTAACCAATTCACCCCCCTCTTGGTTATTGTGAGTATTCCTATTATTTTCAACACCCCCATGTACATACACAACATGCAGTAATATCACTGACATCATCAACATCATCTCATCTTAATGTCATCATTAACATCAAGACCATCTCATCTCTATGTTATCAACATAACAAGCAATCACATTCCACATACATAAATATAAACTCATGCCTAGGATTCACATTCCCCAGGTCTTCAGACAACATAAATTACATATAATAATAATTTGTAATATAACGAGACTTATATTTTAGGGAAAAATCTAAATTAAAGAGAAGAACTATTGTATAAAAAACAAACTCTTAACCCCATTTAACTTTTAACAAAATAAGTAATAGGAGAACAAATATAAATTTTTTTGGACAGAGGATCCTGCTTACCATGCTGTATCACGATTAATAGCAGAATTTGAGGTATAAATAAGTTCACAAGTTTAATTCATCAATCACAAATATATTGCATCCCATTAGTTTAAAACACAATTTTTCTTGAAAACCATCATGCAATAGGGACAAACATGCAATCCAATAATTGGGTTCCCAGACCCTAACTATGGCATTAAAACCTATAAACAAACCATAAACTTCCCTCACCTATCTATATCTCCCTGATAGCTTCTCGCAGCGTCGTTCAATGATCTCTTAGGTTCACATCCGTCAGTCCAAACACAGAGCTTTATACCAAATCGAAGACATATCAATATAGATTTTGAAGACGAGATCAATTTTAACATTTGGAGTCAAATACCCATTTGATTTTAAAAGGGGCTAAAATTGTGTTTTTGGGGTCGATATCAAAGAGACGTCATTTTGAAATTCTGATCACGTCAATGTGATCGAGGTTCAGCAAAGGTCACAAAACTAAATCAATTTTATAAAAAGGCGACTTTTACAATGTCTCATTTTCAAGGGTTTTTCAAAGGAAATGTGAAAAACATCCAATAATGGTAACCAAATCACAAGGGATGTAAGAATAAGCTCAAACTAACTAGGAGAAGGCATAAAAATCGCGGTTACCTCAAAGAAACCGTGAAGGGAGGGTTAAGATCTTCATTCTCTATTGATTCTTCGAGTTGAGTTTTGAGGATTCTGCTTCGATTAAAGAATTCCACTCCTTGTGGTGGTCCGACAGCAAGCGATGGCGAATCATATTGGTCTCCGATGGTCATGGGTGGTGGAGAAAGAGGTTTAGGGTTTTTGGGCGAGAGTTTGGGGAGAGAGGAAGAGAAATACGTGTTATTTCATGTTGTTGTTGTATTTATAAACCTGCAAGACTTGCTTAGTGAGCTTGTCTCGCTAAGCAAAATCTAACTTTTGGTGCTAAGCGAGATGTTTCGCGTTAGGCAAAATTTCTCTTCTGGCTGGAATTGCACTTAGCGAGTTGGTGTCACTAAGTGAATTACTTTCTCTAGAAAAAATTGTGCTTAGTGAGCAGGTGTCGCTAAGAAAATTACTTCATCTTCATGAAATTTCACTTAGCGAGCTAGTGTCGCTAAAGAAGTTGTTCCAATGCAGATCAAACAAACTCCACTTAACCTAACATCTCCACCAAGTAGTTGCACAAGGATAATTTATACAACACTTCAACTAATCCAAATTAATCAAGTAATGAAACAATACAAGCAATACATCAAACATCTATTTTTTAGTTATCAAAATTTTAAGATGTTACACGCCCAACATTGATGCATATTTTGACTGGTGAGTGTGTGTGTATGTGTGTGTGTGTGTGTGCATGCGCTTTTAGATGGTGAGACATATTTGTCTTCATAAACCAAATTACCAGTGCAACTTATGATGATCCTCAAGCCATGTGTAGCTTCTAATATATATCCCTTAACTTAAGCTACCAATATCTACACTTTGATATGTCATATATCAATCCCAACACTGATATGTCATATATCAATTTTGCAGTTCATTTCCCATACATACTTTATCATGGATCATTAGGGCTTTTGTGGTAGGGCTTGGCTAGAAAGGAATCTTGGTGTTTTTGGATATTCAAAAAGTACCTTGAGAATAGGAGAGCAAATAAGGATAACCAAAACCATGTTGTCATCGCTTTTCCTATTTCTTTCTTTTTCTAACCAGATATCCAAATTTCTCAAACCTTCCATTCATTCCCTTTTTCTCAAAATACTAAAATTTAGGACATAAGGAATCTTGTTTCCTTTTTCTTTTTCTTCTTTTTCTTTTTCTTCTTTTTCTTTTCTTTTTCTTTTCTTCTTTTTTTCTTTCTATTTAATAGCCACATTTTAAACACAAAAAATCTTTTTCATCACATAAGTTACCCAATGATGGAGTGCTTTTAGTTAAATATTTTTCTATCCTTCTTAGCTTATTTGACTTCTCTTGGACTTTTATTTTCCCATTCTAATTCAGTTTTTGTCTTAGGCAAGTAAGTGGGCTTAATTGCTAATTGTACCGTATTTTTGGATTTTATGCTCACTTGACCTATCTGCCTTGTATAGGACCTACAGAGCTCTACGGAACTCCGAATAGAGTGTTCTGGTAGTCCTTAGAAAGATAACAAAAAGATCTACAAGTTTGTCAAAAATAAGTCGAGGCTAATTTTGGCATTTAGAGGGTCATTTTGAGCTTCGAAGTCAAAATCACTGCACTTATATTTTGGGCTGCGAGTTTGATTTTTATGGTTATAAATAGTAAATAATTAGAATTTATGGGTTTGTTCATCGCCCATTATTTACTTCAGGCTTAGTCACTTTATATTAGTGACATTGGAGAGACTTAACACATTACATTACATTAACAAAGACAGTTTTTACATTTCTCTTTTTAAGTTTTTATAATCAAAATCCTTGCTCTCATTTTCTCTCAACTATTCTTCCTTGTTCTTCATTTTCGTTTTGCTGTTCTTCCATTTTCGTACACATTTCATGGGGCTTTCATTGATGATGATCATGGGAGGCTAAATAATCAATCAATTCAAGGATCCAACCCAAACAAAAGGATAATTTGAGTTCTGGTTTAGTATTTCGAATTCTGTTTGAATGTTCACTTTCTTCTTCAATTACTATTTTGTTTTCATGATTATGAATACGTTTAGGATTGAAAGTGGATTAGGTTATGGATTCATTTCTTAATTTCGAATATTAGTCATAGATTAATTGGATGAAGAACATAGAAGACAAGATCTTTAGAGATGAATCTAGGATGCATTGCAGAAATGGGATCCTCCGTCACTTATGAGAACACGTGGTGTTCCAAATCTAACAAAAACATTTCTCTTCAAGAAGCGGATAACTGTCTTTGAATCGGCTTTTTGCACAGCTACTGCTTCAACCCACTTGGTCACATAGTCCACTGCTAGCAAGATATATTCATTGGAGTATGAAGATGGAAATGGACCCATGAAATCAATTGCCCAGCAGTCAAAAGCTTCAACTTCTAAGATATTTTGTAAGGGCATTTCATTCCTTTTTGATATTCCTCCGGTCCTTTGGCAGCTATCACATCTCTGTACATGTTCATGGGCATCTTTAAACAGTGTTGGCCAATAAAAACCTGCTTGCAGAATCTTTGCAGCAGTTCTTTCTCCATTATAATGCCCTCCATACGGTGAATTGTGACAGTGCCACAGAATGTTCCTTGCCTCTTCTTGGGTCACACATCTTCTCAAAAGGTTGTCTGCACCTATTTTGAAGAGGTAAAGATCGTCCCATACAAAGTACTTAGCATCACTGAGAAACTTCCTCCTTTGGTGCCAAGAATAATCTTTTGGAATTGCACCAACTGCCTTGAAATTAGCCATTTCTGCAAACCATGGCCTTTATGAAATGTGTAGGAGTTTCTCATCGGGGAATTCTTCTCGAATTTCTGGATTTGGGGTGGCTTCATTGGTGAGTCTAGACAGATGATCAGCCACATAATTCTCACATCCTTTCTTATCCTTGATCTCTAAATCAAATTCCTGCAACAATAGAATCCATCGGATAAGACGAGGTTTAGAATCGGTTTTAACCAATAAATATTTAATTGCGGCATGATCGGTGTAAACTACCACCTTGGATCCAATAAGATATGATCTAAATTTTTCTAATGCATACGCTATAGCAAGTAATTCTTTTTCAGTGGTTGCATAATTAATTTGAGCATCATTTAAAACTTTACTTGCAT
>PYAF01004454.1:62447-75996 GCA_007407185.1 Glycine tomentella
CCCATCTGAGAATATTTATAACATTTCTTCCTTAAATGTCTTACCGGACTTCCTAGGGCAATTTGGTCATTAATAAAATATCCAGGGGTATTTTGGTCATTTATTGCCTTAGGGACCTATCTGTCATTTTTGAAATTGTCCAAGGATATTTTGGTAATTTCTCCTAGGGATACATTGGTCATTTCCAGAATTGTTCAGGGCAAAATTATCATTTTCATCCTAGGGACATAAACGTCATTTCTGAAATTGTTCAGGAGCGTTCTTGTCATTTTGCCCTAAATTTTCTACTGCCTTTCATTAACATTTTACTCTTAGTAATTGTCTATAATTCTCTAATTTTTTGGGGTGTTACATTTTGCATACTTTGGTTTATGCACTTGCACCTTCCTGGGTATTGTTTACATTTGACTAGTGTTTACGTTTATTATGTTACTTTTGTTAATTATCTGTTGACATATAGCTTATACTTATGTAGGAGCGGTGCACAGTTAGGTAATTTTTTTTTTTGGGAATGTGCACAAAAGAAACACTTTTTGAAAATTTCACAAATTTTTTTGCGTATAACTTAAGGTTTTTGTTTTGTAAAAAAAATAGTAACTTAGGATAAAAAAATTTTGAGATAAAATAGAAGAATATTTTCTTGACATGTGGTGTTTTGAAAAGAATCAACTGAAAATTATTTTGAAACACCTTTTAAAAGATCAGAACCAGAAAAATGAAGTTTTTGTAGGAAACTTTGAGAAATGAAAAACAAGAATAAATGGTTTTTTTCAGAAAAATCAAAGTTAAGGTAAAAAGTCTTTTTGCATGGAAATTGATAAATAACTTCAGTAGGAAACAAATGATTTGGTTGAAAAACAGGAAAACAGACCTTAAGCCCAAGTGAGTGTGTGCATCTAAACAGACATTATACACATAGAGATCTCATTGATATAATCTATAGTAATTTTTGCATGAATTTCTAGTTGTTATAAGCATATGATTCATGGATATGATTTAGGCCATCTTTCTTTTTGAACATGTTATTAGCCACTAGCCAAAAAGCTATCCCAACATACTTAATTGATTTATCCTTTGAACACCCCTTTGAGCCTAAACAGTGATATTTTATTCAAACCCAAGCCTAGGATAGGAATTCCATACCCTACCTAAGGTTAGGAGAGCAAAAAGGAAGTAAGTCACTATGGAAGAAGATTTGTGGATAGTCATGCTATGAAAAATATTTTAGCAAGTGGTTATATGTTATTTATGTGAAGAAAAAAAAAATAATAATAATAATAATAAAAATAAAAATAAAAATGAAAGAAAAAGAAAAGTTGGGTGAAAAGGAAAAAGAAAAATGATAAAGATGTCTTGGAAAAAGAAAGGAATAGGAAGTAAACGATATATATTAGTCTATATTTCTAGCTTGCTCTCCTAGTCCTAAGGTCTTTTTGAATATCTAGAAAAACCAAGATTTCTTTCTAGCCCAACCTAGCCATAAAAGACCTAATGATCCATGATGAATATGTGTTATGATTTGATGGGAAATGAAATGCAAATTTTATCTAAGATATATCAGTGATGGATGTGAGAGTAAAACACTTACCTTTGGGAGAATTAAACACTTTTTGAGAGGTTTTCCTCTGTTTGATATCAGTCACATGTTTCCTCTGAAGTCTTTTTGAAATGACATGTAAAATCTGATTCTAACCTCATTTTGATTTCATGAAAATCCATCAAATTGTTTTCTCAAAATATCAAAGATTGACTGCTTTTTGAAAATCTGTTCTGGTCAAACATTAAGTTGATTCTTGTCAAAACATAACATTCTTACCTTTGCTTGAGGACAAGCAAGATTCTAGGTTGGGGGGAGTTGATAAGTGCCACATTTTAGTAGAAAATAGGTCAAATACAGCACTTATCCGTTAAATTAATTGAATTATTCACAAGATAACCCTAGAAACCTAGTTAAATGATGATTATGTGAAGGTAAGCTATGTTTTTATAATTTGAAAGAGTTCGTCCAAAAAAATTGATTCATGTTTTGCTAGGTTTTAAAGTTATGAAAGAAGCGAAATTATGAAAGAAAGAAGCCTGGAGTGAACTCAGCAAAGAAAAAGGTCTCAAACAGCATTTCAGGCCCATCAGGAAGCAAAGGCCCAAAGAGTTCTTCACCTGTAAGCAATAAGCTCGCCCAGGCGCCTGATTATAGTGTACTTTGGTCGCCTGGGCGAGTTCAAGTTCCAAGAAGTCAGAATTAGCTCGCCCAGGCGCTTGTTTTGTGGGTAATCTGGTCGCCTGGGCGCCCAAGCAGGTAGGAGGCCAAATGCTATAAATACCAGACGAATTTTGGAGGCCAAAAACACTTCTTTCACTCCTTTCTCTCCCCAAAGCACCAGCTTCATCATATTTCTTGTGTTTCTTAGTTTCTTGAGTGAGTTTAGACCTTAGGGAAGTGAGGTTGAGTGAATTTTGTAAGGAGATTCTGCCGAAGAGAGGGTCGATGACGAGCTTTGTCGGTGATTCTCTTGAGGAGGTTCTGCCCATGTTCACTTGAGCTTCTCTAAGGACTGGACGTACTTTTCTTATCCCTATGCTCTTTTAATTATTTATGCATCGTTCTGTTACTTGTTGGTAATTTCATTCTAAGCTTAATGCTTGATTCTACTTGATCACTAGGATCACGAACTTAAATTCCTAAGTGAGACTGGAAAGTAATCTTAGGGTTTGAACTGAATTAAATTACTCGTTACGTTACGTTGCTAGGAATAGAGCATAATGTTTCGATCGCATTAAACACGTGAATATGATCTTAATACTTGGGTATTTAATTAAGTATGCGAGGAATCGATATTTAGTAAAATATCCATAGGGCTTAATTGCGAGGAATCGAGTTAAGTTTACCTAAACGTGTGCGTCAACAAGAATAGAAAAATGCATAGGTAAAATCAATTATAAAGGGATAAGCAAGAGGAAATCCAATCCTACTCTCACTTGATTTGTATCTGTTTTATTTACTTTTCCGTAATCGTTTACTTGTTTTTCGTTATCTTTATTTTACATTTTCCACAAACAACAAACAAATGAATCTTCGTCTTTTATCTGTATATAACTACTAAACTGTTAATTTTAAATCAACCGACGTAAACCCAAATCCCTGTGGAGACGATCTTTATAAATTTGAAACTTACAACGATACAACGGTACGCTTGCCGTGGTGTAAAATTCCTAACAAAGCATTAGGTGCAGAATAAAATCACAAACAAGAAATAGAACAATGCATAAATAATTAAAAGATCATAGGGATAAGAAGAGTACGTCCAATCCTTAGAGAAGCTTAAGCGAACATGGGCAGAACCTCCTCGAGAGAATCACCGACTAAGCTCGTCATCGATCCTCTCTTCGGCAGAATCTCCTTACAAAAGTCACTCAACCTCACTTCCCTAAGGTCTTCACTCACTTTAGAAGCTAAGAAACAGGAAAATGGAACAAGCAACTCAAATGGGAGAGAATTGGAGTGAAAAAGCATGCTCTGCTCTTCAATTTCATCCCATATATATAGGAATTGGGCTCCTGCCTGCTTGGGGCGCCCAGGCGACCAAAATGCTCTATAATCAGGCGCCTGGGCGAGCTAGGGCGGTTTATGGGAACTTGTGACTCGCCCAGGCGACCAAAATGCACATGGAATGGTGGCCTGGGGGAGTTAAAGACTTAGCTTTGAAGAAATTGTTGGGCCTTGGTGTCTGATGGGCTTATTTTGCTGTTTGATGCTTCTTCTTTTACTTGATTTACTCCATGCTCCTTCTTTCGCAATTTTGCTTCTTCCATAACTCTTTAAACCTAGCAAAAATGAATCAATTACTTGGACGAACTCTTTTCGAAACATAAAAGTATGACTTACCTTCACATAATCATCATTTAACTAAGTTTCTAGGGTTATCTTGTGATTAATTCTATTAAAATAAAGGATAAGTGCCATGTTTGAATCCTATTCTCACTGAAATATGGCACTTATCAGTTGGCTACACCTGATGTTGTTTACCAACCTTGGTGTATTCAATATCCTGAGACTGAGGTCAGTTATGAGCTAAAATTTGGACTGATCCATTTGCTTCCAAAGTTTCATGGGCTTGCTGGTGATTAATTCTATTAAAATAAAGGATAAGTGCCATGTTTGAATCCTATTCTCACTGAAATATGGCACTTATCAGTTGGCTACACCTGATGTTGTTTACCAACCTTGGTGTATTCAATATCCTGAGACTGAGGTCAGTTATGAGCTAAAATTTGGACTGATCCATTTGCTTCCAAAGTTTCATGGGCTTGCTGGTGAAGATCCACATAAACACCTTAAGGAGTTTCATGTGGTATGTTCCACCATGCGACCACATGACATTCATGAGGATTATGTCAAGATGAAGGCATTTCCTTTCTCTCTGGATGGTGTTGCTAAGGATTGGTTGTGCCTTCAACCAGATCCTATCAACACTTGGACATACATGAAGAGAAAATTCTTGGAGAAATTCTTTCATGCCTCTAGAACAACATCCATCCGGAAGGAAATTTGTGGCATAAGGAATCTTCCTAGAGAGACTTTGTATGAGTACTGGGAGAGATTCAACAAGTTGTGTGCTACCTGTCCTCACCATCAAATCAGTGAGCAATTACTGATCCAGTATTTTATGAAGGCTTGATGTTGATGGATAGGAGTATGATAGATGCAGCTAGTGGAGGCGCTCTGATGGATAAGACCCCTCTTGCTACAAGGCAGTTGATTTATAACATGGCAGCCAACTATCAACAATTTGGCACTAGAGTTACAACACCCAAGGTTGCAAATGAAGTTTCTGTTTCTATGGTTGCTGATAACCAGAGGTTGGAGAACAAATTGACAGAGTTGACATCTCTTGTGAGGCAGCTTGCTATTGGTCAACAACAGAATGTGATGGCAGACAATCAACCAAGACTCTGTGGTATCTGTTGTGCGCCTGATCATCCCACAGATGCATGCCTCACCCTCCAAGAGACAGAACAACCTGCTGAAGTTTCTGCCATGTAACCTGGCCAGTCATTCAGACCTCAACAGCAGTATAATCCTTACTCCAACACTTATAATCCTGGTTGGAGAGATCATCCGAATTTGAGGTATGGTCCTGGTCCACAACAACAACAGCCCTTTAGACCTCCAAAGCCGCACTTCCAGCCTGCCACCACTAAATACCAACCTCCTCCTTTCAGACAACATCCACAGTTCCAGCAAGCTGCACCTACACCTGTACAACCTGTGCAGACCAGTTCTGGACCTTCCTTGGAGGATTTGATAAAGCAAATGGCCACCAGCAACATCCAATTTCAACAAAATGTCAATGCCACCATCCAAGACCTGCAGACTCAGATTGAACAGTTAGCTACAACTGTCAACCAGATGCGGCAGCAAGGTTCTGATAACCTTCCAGCACAACCAGTTATTAATTTGAAGAATGTGAGTGTTATTACCTTGAGGAGTGGCACGGAGCTTGCAGATGCTGGTGCTAAAATTGATGCTGGTGCTGGTAAAAAAATTGATGATGGTTCCAAAACAGATTCTGTGTTGTCACAGAGAGTTGATAAACTCTCCCATGTCATTGCTTATGCTTCACGCACTTTGGATGCAGCCCAAGTTAGCTACACCACCACTGAGAATGAGCTTTTGGCTATTGTTTTTGCTTTAGATAAATTTAGATCTTATTTGCTTTGCTCTCATATCACTGTCTTTACTGACCATGCAGCTTTGAAATACCTGTTGAAGAAGCCTGATGCTAAACCTAGATTAATCAGGTGGATGCTTCTTCTTTAGGAATTTGACATTTAGATTAAGGATAGAAGTGGTGTAGAAAACTTGGTTGTTGATCACTTGAGCAGGATTGAGGGACCTCTTGAGTCTTTTCCCATTCGTGATAATTTTCCTGATGAGCATTTGATGCATTTGCATTCATTGCAGGTCACACCTTGGTTTGCTGACATTGTTAATTTCCTAATTTGTGGACGCTTGGTAGTGACCAAGTGATTCGAAGGTGTGTGCCTGATCATGAAATTCAGTCTACTCTTCAGTTTTGTCATGGCACACTTACCGGAGTGTAAAATATAGGAACACTTCACACTTAACCAAGAGGGAGGTGAATTGGTTAGGCTTGGTAAATTAAAATTTCTTAGACAAAATCAGAGTTTCCCTTTATGATCTTTATCACTTTTGAAACCAAGAATCCTTATTCAATCAAATGCTCAGCCCAAGGTATCCAATAGGTCAAAATTTAATTGATAACAAAGCAATAAAATCAAGATGAACAGAATATAATGAAGATAGAGATAAGAATCAAAACACAAAATGATACAATCCTAAAACCAAGGCAAGTGAAGGAATACTTGGAATTACACATGGAAGCACTTCCTTTGGTGATTAAAGGGCCAATGACAAGGGCTAGGGCTCAAATACTCCAAGATCATATACAATCCAACCTCAATCTCTTGGAGAACCATGCAGAAGGCTACAAAATGCTGAATTTATCTGTTGTAATCGATTACAAGTAGCCTGTAATCGATTAAATACTTTGTATAAATGTTAGATTTGTCAATAGCTCTGTTGTAATCGATTACATGGAAGTGTGAGTTCCTGTGATAATCGATTATTCTGTCTTGTAATCGATTACCTGGTTTTGGGAGCTCCTATGATAATCGATTATTGTTACGTATTTTGGGCAAGCGTACTGATTTATCCTTGTAAGTTACAAAATTTATAAGATCGTCTCCACAGGGACTTGAGCTTAATCAGCTAATCCAAATAGAATTAAACAGTTCAATAGTTATGTACAAGTAGGTTGAGCAAAATTTCATTTGTTTGAGAAAGTAACATAAAATTACTAAACTTAGTAAAATGAAATATATTTATGAGAAAGTGGGATTCGATTTCATCATTCTTATCCTTTTATGTCCAATTAATATTACCATGCATAAATCAATTTCTATCTTTATTGATGCACACTATTTTACCTCAAATCGATCCCTCGCATTTGAGTTCTAAGGATATCTACCGAATATCGATCCCTCGCATATGAAGTAAATACCCCAGCATTAAGAATTATAATCGTGTGCTTTATGCAATCAAAACGTTATGCCCTATTCCTAGCAACGTAACGTAATGAGTAAAATCATTCGATTCAAACCCTAAGATTACTTTCCAGTCTCACTTTAGAGTTAAGTTCATGAAACTAGTGATCAAGTAGAATCAAGCATTATGGACATAATGAAATTACCAACAAGGAATAGAAACAATTAATGCATAAATAAATATTAAAAGAGAGGCATAGGGATAAGAAGATTACATCCAATCCTTAGAGAACTTAGCTGCTCATAGTGGAGAGAACCTCCTCAACAGAATAATTGATGAAGAAATTCGTCGTCGCCTCTTTCCGGCAGAGTCTTTGCACTAATCCTCACTTCTCTCACTTTCCTAACCTACCTAATACTACTATTTAACCTTCCTAAACCTAAGGAACAACCTAAGCAAGAAGGGTGAAGCAAAAAGCATGCATTCCTCTCCAATTTCGTGGCCTATTTATAGGAATCTTCCTCCTGCCAGCTTCACTCGCCCAGGTAGGGATGGCAAACGGGCTGGCCAGCAAAAAAATGGGGCGGGCCAGCCCGGCCCGCGAAAAATGCGGGGTGGGTTGGCCTGGCCCGCTTTTGGAAAGTGGGCTACAAATGCTAGCCCACCCCGCTTTAATGCGGGCCAGCCCGCATCAAAAATTAAAAAAAAATAAAAAAAAGTCAATTTAAAAAATAAAATACAAAAAAATTATTAAAAAAATACAAATATGATAATTAGAAAATACAAAGTTAAATAAAAATAAATAATTTAAAATTAATGCTAAATAAATGATGTCATGTGATAATTCACAAAATTACACCATTTGTAAATGAAATTTACGGTTATAAACTGTCCAAAAGTGTAATATGCTAGTAATAAAAGACTATTTGAAAGTATCATTATCATAATCATTTTAATATTAAAACTTAGAAGTTAATTATGAGAGTGCAAAAGAGTATAAATTTAAAGAATATACCTATTTCAAAATATGTTAAATATATTTATTTAATTTTAATATTTAATATTTAAATAATATAGGCCCAGTGGGCTAGCCCGCCCCGCCCCGCGTTTGGCCCGCAATTTTGCGGGACGGGCCAGCCCGGCCCGCGAAAAATGCGGGGTGGGTTGGCCTGGCCCGCTTTTGGAAAGTGGGCTACAAATGCTAGCCCACCCCGCTTTAATGCGGGCCAGCCCGCATCAAAAATTAAAAAAAAATAAAAAAAAGTCAATTTAAAAAATAAAATACAAAAAAATTATTAAAAAAATACAAATATGATAATTAGAAAATACAAAGTTAAATAAAAATAAATAATTTAAAATTAATGCTAAATAAATGATGTCATGTGATAATTCACAAAATTACACCATTTGTAAATGAAATTTACGGTTATAAACTGTCCAAAAGTGTAATATGCTAGTAATAAAAGACTATTTGAAAGTATCATTATCATAATCATTTTAATATTAAAACTTAGAAGTTAATTATGAGAGTGCAAAAGAGTATAAATTTAAAGAATATACCTATTTCAAAATATGTTAAATATATTTATTTAATTTTAATATTTAATATTTAAATAATATAGGCCCAGTGGGCTAGCCCGCCCCGCCCCGCGTTTGGCCCGCAATTTTGCGGGACGGGCCAGCCCGGCCCGCTTTTGATTTGCGGGTTGATATTATCAACCCAGCCCGCATTTTTTTACGGGCTACGCGGGCCGGCCCGGCGGGCCAAGCCCGTTTTGCCATCCCTACGCCCAGGCCACCATTTTCTTCATGTTTTGGTCGCCTGGGTGAGCTTAACATATCTTCTTGGTACTTGTAGCTCGCCTGGGCGAGCAAAATACACTATGGTTGGTCACCTAGGCGAGTTAAAGTCTTAATTCTGAAGAAAGCTTTGGGCCTTGATGGATTCTGGGCCTGGTTTGCTTGTTACACCTCCCATACTTGCTATACAAGCCTTTTTTGCTTTCTTTGCTTATTCAGAAGCTTCGAAAATCCACGGAATCTATCAAAATACAAGACATGATTGGATTAATCTTCCAAAACAACTTTTATTTAAGTACTAAGCATATTTTAACTAGGTTTAGGCAAGTTTATAAGCAAAGTTAAATGGAATCAAAAGATAGCATTTAAAACATGATTTTAACTGAAATATGGCACTTATCAATTATTCGGTGAGATAATCGATTATTTTGTTCATGAGTCAGTTTCCAGGCTGATATGAGCAATGTAATCGATTACCAAGAGTTAGTAATCGATTATTTGGTTCAAAATAATCGATTACCATTAGAAATAACCGATTATTATCGTTTTTGCTGCAGAAGCGCTATTTTTCAATTTTAAGTAGCTGTTGGATAGCTTTCCTTGGAAGCTACATTTGTATTTCATTTAGGACGCATTTGCATTTCGTTTGGCTTTAGATTCGTGGTCTATATAAACCATATCACAACAGATTGTATGGACATCTTGGTTGAATAAAATTAGAATGCACTTTGTGTGTGAGAGGTTTAGAGTTATTCTCCCTTGTTCTTAGTGAAGAACTTCTTGTTTCTTATCAATAGCTTCTGAGCTATTGTGGTGATTCTTGCAAGACTTATTGGAATTCTTATTCCATGGTGTCAATCCAAATCCACTTCTAATCTTCTTCCATTGTTCCACTTCTGAAATCACAAAAACCTAAAAGCTGTCATAAAACAGAGCATTTCATACTCTGTTTTCCTTTCCATTGAAGAATTGATTCCATTGCAAGGAAGATCGGGGCAAACAAAACTTGATTCAGTTCAGGAGTCCATCATTTGGTATCTAGAGCTTAAACCTTGTGGAATTCTTCTTCAATTCAGTTTTGGGATTCTTCAAAGGTAAAATTCTGCATTAGAGTCAAAAACGAAAATCCTGAGTGATTCATTGTTTCTTGATGTTTTCTTGTGATTCTTAGTGTTGTAGCTTTGTTAAGTGTTGTGTTACAAAAACCCTAGGTTTTCTTCAAGTTTCCTTGTGAATTCTTGTTCTTCATATTTCTCATGTTCTTCATGTGTTCTACATAGTTTACCCAATTTCTAGCTTTGATTCTTGTCAAATTGTGTTAGTATTGTTGTTGTGCTGTGTAATATTTTGTTTTGATTTCAATTTCGTGCTTGATCTGGAGCAAGTGTTAGAAACAAAAAGAAAAACAAAAACAAAGAGAAAAATTGCATCAAGTGTTATTAGAAAGCAAAATAAATAGTGCAAAGTAGCTGGAAAACAGAAAACTAGAAGCAAGCTACAAAATTACAAGTTTCAAAATTGCTTGAACAACAAAAAAATCAGTAAAAGTGTATGACATTAGAATTGATGAAATGTTTTTCAACAATTGAATTCATTGGCATATCTTTATTGTGAAGTTTGTTAAATCTGAAGTATTCCTTGAGTTGTCTCATAAATTCCAATTTGTATAGTCCTTTCTAAATTATGCTTTGTTGCTTGTCTCTTTAAAATTCCAAAAGTTTTGTCTTAGAAGTTTTCTATTCTTTGGACTCTTAAGCCTTGTCTAGAATCATTTCATATTTCACTATAGCAAAGAGGCTTGATTGGACTTGAAGTTTTTGCCTAAGAACTAAAGAGAGAATAAGAGTGGAAAAATGCAATAGAGAATATTATAAAAAAAAAAGCCTTGAAAGTGTGCAAACACGAGAGTGAGAGTAAACACTTAGAGAGTGGTGAGGAATTTCTTATATATACTTGTGTTTTGCTAACAATTTTTGTGAAGGATGAGTTCAAGTGGAGGAGATGTCTTGTCACCTAAAACTTCTAGGTTGATGATAGCCATGACTAAGTAAATGGAGAAATTGCAAACTAGAATGGATGCAAAATTTGAAGAGTTACAAAATGAGAAAACAAGAAAGGGTAGTTCTATGGGTAGTGTGGATGGATTGGGTGATGGTAGTAGAAGGGGGAGTGATTATGCTTCTTCTTATGGAGGAAATTACTATGATGAAAGGAGGAGACAACATGATAGAAGAGCAAATCATAGGAGACATTATCCTAGGATGATGAGGAGAGAACATAGAGAAGATGAAGATAAGAGGATGGAGAGAGATGAGAGGAATAGAGGATTGGGTGGAATCAAAATAAAAAAATTCCAAAATTCCTTGGCACTAATGATCCTAATGAATACTTTAAGTGGGAAATGAAGGTTGAACAAATTTTCTCATGTCAACATTTTGAGGAAGACAAGAAAGTTACTCTTGCAACTATAGAATTTGGTGGTTATGCTTTGGAGTGGTGGAGCCACATTCAAAGAGACATAGTTGGGGGAAGAAGGCAAAGAGTAAATTCTTGGAAAGATTTGAAAGCAAGTTTGAGGGGTAGATTTGTTCCAGCTTATTATTCAAGGGATGTTCACAATCTTCTTCAAAGACATTCCCAAAGTTCCAAGAGTGTTGATGAGTATTACAAGGAAATGGAGTTGATGATGATGAGAGCTGGAATTGTGGAACATAAAGAAGCAACTATGGCTAGGTTTATTCATGGTTTGAATAGAGAAATTCAAGATGTGGTGGAGCTATATTCTTATGACACAATTGAGGACCTAGTGCATAAAGCTCAAAGGGTGGAACAACAAATGAAAAGGAGAAAAATTTCCTATTCCAAGTCTAGTGGGGCTGCAACTTCTAGTTGGAGAGATAAGTCAAAAGGGGAGAGTTCTCAAGTTAAAAGAAGAGAAAAAAAGGTAGAAAAACCAAGTAAAAAGATTGAACAATTAACTCCAACAAAAACGGGAAGCATCAAATGCTTCAAATGTCTAGGAAGAGGACATATTGCTTCTCAATGTCCTAATAAGAGAACTATGACTTTGCTAGAGGATGGAAAAATCACAAGTGAATCCTCAAGTTATGCATCTAGTTCTTCAAGTGAGAAAGCAAAGGCACTTACACTTGTAGAGGCCGAAGATGGAGATCTTTTAATGGTTAGAAGAATGTTGAGTAATTTGTGCCTAGATAAAGAGGAGAATCAAAGAGAAAATATTTTCCACACAAGATGCTTGGTTAGAGACAAAGTATGTTCACTCATTATTGATGGTGGGAGTTGTACTAATGTAGCTAGCACAAGAATTGTGGAGAAATTACACTTGCCAACCACAAAACATCCAAAGCCATACAAGCTACAATGGCTTAGTGAGAGTGGAGAAGTGGTGGTAAATTCTCAAGTGCTCATTCCTTTTTCTATTAATGCTTATCATGATAATGTTCTTTGTGATATTGTTCCTATGGAGGCTGGTCATATCCTTCTTGGTAGACCATGGCAATATGATAGGAAGGTTGTACATGATGGCAAGGAAAATACTTTTGAGTTTGAGCATATAGGCAAGAAAATTATTTTTAGACCATTGACTCCTAGACAAGTGTGTGAGGATCAAATTAAGATGAAAGAAAATAGAATAAAA
This sequence comes from Glycine tomentella, assembly GCA_007407185.1. Classification (NCBI taxonomy): domain Eukaryota; kingdom Viridiplantae; phylum Streptophyta; class Magnoliopsida; order Fabales; family Fabaceae; genus Glycine; species Glycine tomentella. The sequence continues at coordinate 74,972 of PYAF01004454.1, forward strand.
GAGTTGAAAAAAATTACTGCACTTGAAAAGAAAAAAAAGAGTGTTGTACAAAAAGGAAAATCTAGTGAGAATAAAAGAAAGGAAAAAGAAAATAGTAACAAAAAAATTCATGAGAAGTTTCCATGGTTTAGCTAGTTTCTATAGGAGATTTGTGAAAGATTTTAGTACTATTGCTTCTCCTTTGAATGATTTAATGAAAAAGACCATGAACTTTTCTTGGGAGCAAGAGCATGAGATTGCTTTCCAAACATTGAAGGATAGGTTGTCTAATGCACCTATTCTTGCATTGCCTAATTTTAATGCTTCTTTTGAATTAGAATGTGATGCATCTAATGTAGGTATTGGGGGGGGGGGGGTTTAATTCAAGATAAACATCCCATTGCTTATTTTAGTGAGAAATTAAAGGGTGCATGTTTGAACTATTCCACTTATGACAAAGAGTTGTATGCACTTGTTAGAGTTTTGCAAACTTGGCAACATTATCTTTTACCTAAGAAATTTGTGATACATAGTGATCATGAATCTCTTAAATATTTGAAAATACAAGGTAAACTTAACAAGAGACATGCTAAGTGGGTAGAGTTCATTGAACAATTTCCTTATGTCATTAAACACAAGCATGGAAAGTTGAATGTAGTGGCGGATGCCCTTTCAAGAAGGCATTGCTTGATTTCTATGCTTGAGACTAAATTGCTTGGTTTTAATCACATAAAGGAGTTGTATGTAAGTGATAATGATTTCTCTAGTATCTTTGCTTTGTGTGAGAAAGGGGCTCATCAAGGATATTTTAGACATGATGGTTTCTTGTTCAAAGAAAAGAAACTACGTGTTCCTAAAAGTTCTTTGAGAGAACTTTTCATAAGAGAAGCTCATGAAAATAATTTAATGGGTCATTTTGGGGTGGATAAAACTTTGGCCATGTTACATGAACATTTCTTTTGGCCAAAAATGAAGCATGATGTGCATAGATTTATTTCTCAATGCATTGTTTGTCATAAAGCTAAATCTAAATTCATGCCTCATGG
>PYAF01004454.1:76096-102073 GCA_007407185.1 Glycine tomentella
CAACAAAGAGGAGATGGGCCTTTTAAGATTTTGGAAAAGATTAACAACAATGCTTATAAACTTGAATTGCCTAATGAATATGGTGTTAGTAATACTTTTAATGTTGGTGATCTTTCCTTGTATGATGCAGGTCCAAATGGAGAAATAAACTTGAGGACAAGTTCTTTTCAAGAAGGAGGGGATGATACAATCCTAAAACAAAGGCAAGTGAAGGAAGACTTGGAATTACACATGGAAGCACTTGCTTTGGTGATTAAAGGGCCAATGACAAGGGCTAGGGCTCAAATACTCCAAGATCATATACAATTCAACCTCAATCTCTTGGAGAACCATGGAGAAGGCTACAAAATGCTGAATTTATCTGTTGTAATCGATTACAAGTAGCCTGTAATCGATTAAATACTTTGTATAAATGTTAGATTTGTCAATAGCTCTGCTGTAATCGATTATTCTGTCTTGTAATCGATTACATGGAAGTGTGAGTTCCTGTGATAATTGATTATTCTGTCTTGTAATCGATTACCTGGTTTTGGGAGCTCCTGTGATAATCAATTATTTGGTGAAATAATCGATTATTTTGTTCATGAGTCAGTTTCCAGGCTGATATGAGCAATCTAATCTATTACCAAGAGTTAGTAATCGATTATTAGGTTCAAAATAATTGATTGCCATTCGAAATAATCGATTATTACCATTTTTTGCTGCAGAAGCACTATTTTTCAGTTTTAAGTAGCTGTTGAATAGCTTTCCTTGGAATCTACATTTTTATTTCATTTAGGACGCATTTGCATTTCGTTTGGCTTTAGATTCGTGGTCTATATAAACCATATCGCAACAAATTGTAAGGACTTTTGGTTGAATAAAATTATAATACACTTTTGTGTGTGAGAGGTTGAGAGTTATTCTCCCCTGTTCTTAGTGAAGAACTTCTTGTTTCTTATCAATAGCGTCTGAGCTATTGTGGCGATTCTTGCAAGACTTATTGGAATTCCTATTCCATGGCGTCAATCCAAATCCACTTCTAATCTTCTTCCATTGTTCCACTTCTTAAATCACAAAAACCTAAAAGTTGTCATAAAACAGAGCATTTCATACTCTGTTTTTCTTTCCATTGAAGAATTGATTCCATTGCAAGGAAGATCGGGGCAAACAGGACTTGATTTAGTTCAGGAGTCCATCACAAAAGATTTATACTGGTTCACTTCAAACACTATGAAGCTACATCCAGTTTTCTTCCACTCAACACTAGAATGGAGTTCCACTATTATAAAAATATTCTTACAAGCTTTTACAAGAACCTCCCCTTTATCAACCCTAGATAAAAAACTGAAATCTAAAACCCTATTAGACTTCTACGAGAAAGATCCAAAGAACACTACTCTGATCTTTAAGCTAGAGAACCCTTCTCTAGTCCCAAGCTTTAAGAATCAAAATTACAATAGCCAATTCAATACAAACTCAGAAAAGAATTACAATCGCTGAGTTAAGGAAAGAAAACACCTGATGATCCAGTGAATGATATGCACATGAATGAATATACCAGGTTGAATAATGAAAACAAACTCAGAACATCTCCTTCTTTAACCTTTGAAAAGAATCTTCTTGCTTCAAGAATCACTTAAAAACCCACAAGTGTTTTAGTGAAAACGAACTCATAGAACCCAGAAAATCACTAAGAATGTGTTTAGAAAGCTTATGTAGGCTCAGTATACGAATTGATCAAGTTTCAAAACAAGCTGAGCCAAGGTTCTATTTATAACAAACTTTTGTAATTGTCAGTAATCAATTAAACGTGTCCAATAATCGATTATTTCACTTATGTAATTGATTAAATTAACCTTGTAATCGATTAAAGTGTTCTACAGAAATCTGGATATGAGCAACAAACAAAATAATCGATTATTCCGTCTTGTAATCAATTAAGACAAGAAGCTTCATAAACTAGAAATACACTGTGTAATCGATTACGGATTATGGTAATCGATTAAACCAGAAAGCTTCAGAAATCATATTGAACTATGTAATCGATTACTATATTTGGTAATCAATTAATGCAGCAAACATGTTAAGCACAGACATGAGATGTAATCGATTACTAACCTTGGTAATCGATTAAGACAGGAAGATGACTTTTTCTGTTTAGCCTATGTAATCGATTACAGCTCTTTGGTAATCGATTAAAATGTTCATCAAGGCAGTTTCTATTTAAACTAAGGTAAAATAATTGATTAATCCGATACGTAACCGATTACATTGTTCTTGAAAAGTTTTCCAGAATGAACTAAGAACAAAAGCTAAATCAGTAGAAAAATTATTTTTCCAAAAACCTTTGATTTAATTCAAAAACTTAAACAATTTATCAAAGCCTTGTGAATTCTATTACTCAAATTAATTGACTTAATGAATGATGTGAATGCAATGCACTTGGATCATCAGAAATGCTTCTTCCTTTTACATTTAATCACAAATCAATCTTCAAGGCTTCAATGCATGTTGAAAGCTCAAAACCAAGCTTGATTCTATGTCCATTCTTCAAATAACTACTTTGAAACCAACACGGAGGTCATTTTGGTCATCAGAGGACCGCTAGGAAAGTATTAGACTGTGGATTCTTTTGGCCCACCTTGTTTAGAGATGCTCATCGCTTTACCACCACTTGTGAGCATTGTCAGAGAGCAGGAGGCACAATTACACATAGACATGAGATGCCTCAGCAACCCATTATTTTTTGTGAGATTTTTTATGTCTGGGGTATTGATTTTATAGATCCATTTCCTGTTTCTCATGGTTTTTCATATATTTTTCTTGTTGTTGATTATGTTTCTAGATGGGTTGAGGCTAAGGCCACCAGAACTAATGATTCTAAAGTTGTTGTGGATTTTGTGAGATCCAACATTTTTTGCAGGTTTGATGTGCCTAAAGCCATTATCAGTGACCAGGGGAGCCATTTCTGTAACCGGTCATTGGGATCCTTGCTTCAGAAGTATGGGGTTGTGCATAGAGCTGCTACAGCTTATCATCCCCAAGCTAATGGGCAAGCAGAGGTTTTTAACAGAGAGATCAAGCAAGTGTTACAGAAGATGGTGCAACCAAACAGGAAAGATTGGAGCAAACTCCTTGAGGATGCTTTATGGGCTCATAGGACCGCTTATCGCACACCTTTGGGGATGTCTCCCTATAGGCTGGTTTTTGGTAAGGCATGCCACCTTCAAGTGGAGATTGAGCACCGTGCTTATTGGGCGGTGAAAAGTTGTAACATGGCATTTGATGAAGCGGGTATGCAAAGGAAGCTTCAGTTGCAAGAGCTTAAGGAGATTCGTTTAGAAGCCTATGAGAACTCCAAGATTTACAAGGAGAAAGTGAAGAAATTCCATGACTCTAGGATTCTTAGAAAGGAGTTCCATAGTAGCTAAAAAGTGTTATTGTTTAACTCTCGGCTTAAGCTTATTTCTGGTAAACTTCGATCTAGATGGGATGGACCTTTTGTTATTACTAATGTTTTTCCCTATGGTGCAGCTGAGATTAAAAATGAAGTTACCCGTAAAGTCTTCAAGGTCAATGGTCACCAACTCAAAGCATTTCATGAGAGTCCTCAAGTGGAGGAGGAGCTTGTGGAGGACATCTCTTTGGTCCTGCCAATTTTGTGTGAAGATGTGCCTTGAATGACATTTTGGGAGTTTTCTTTTCCCTTCTTTTATTTGTTGTCTCCTTGTTTGCATTTCTTTGCATGCTTACATTGAGGACAATGTGCATTTCAAGTGGGTGGTGAAGGATCCTAAAAATCTGTTTCTTTGGTTATTTTCTATTTTTTTGTTTATTGTTGTTGTCTGTTTTTCATTGTCTATTGGTTTCTATTTTCTGTTTATTTGTTTGTCTGTATTCTATTTGTCTGTTTTAGTTTTTGAGTCTGTATATTTTTGTTGTCTGTTTCTATTTGCTATTTCTGTTTTGTTGCTGTTTTTATTGAAATTAGGCACTTTTTCATGTTTTTCTTAGGATTTCTAACTTGTATTAATTGTGAGAAATGTTAAAAAGTTGGTTGGATCGAGAGGTTTCATACATGATGTGAATCATTGTTGCAATTGTTGAAGTGGTAAGTAGGCTTGAGAAATAGAATTTAAGATGAACCATGTGTGATATAATTATGCCTTATGAGTTTTTGAGCCTTTGTGGATATGTTCTTTCATGTGTGATTTCACCCTTGTGCTAGATTACTCTATGTTTTGCCTTGCCTCTTTTGACATTCCTTGTTGCACATGCTTTGATTGAGATGATTTAGGCCTTCTTTCTTTTAGCCACTAGTCAAATAAATCTATCCTTATGTTGATATCCATTGTCACCCTCTTTGAGCCTTTAGCCTTTTCTTTCTAGTATAGATGTTATCCTAGCTTTAGGGAGAAAAAAGACATTGGAATTGTTTTGGGAGTGAGTTTCAAGCAAGTGTGGGGTATTTTTATTTTGTTTTGTTTTGATGGAGTGCTTTTAGTTAAATATTTTTCTATCCTTCTTAGCTTATTTGACTTCTCTTGGACTTTTATTTTCCCATTCTAATTCAGTTTTTGTCTTAGGCAAGTAAGTGGGCTTAATTGCTAATTGTAGTGTATTTTCGAATTTTATGCTCACTTGATCTATCTGCCTTGTATAGGACCTATAGGGCTTTATGGAACTCCGAATGGAGAGTTCTAGTAGTCCCTAGAAAGATAACGAAAAGATCTACAAGTTTGTCAGAAATAAGCCGAGGCTAATTCTACCATTTAGAGGGTCATTTTTTAAAATATAATGAACACTTTTACAAATAACCAAGAGGGGGGTGAATTGGTTTTTCCTCAGAGTTTTTAAAATTTTCTTTAAAAATGTTACAGCAAAAGACTTTCAAGAAGGATCGTATCTTTTAAAACAAAGAAAATAATTTTTCTTCACCAATCAAATCTCTCTTGTGCTGTGACAAATCTTGTGATATGAACAAAACTAATACTTCAAGAATACTATGAATATCAACTGAAATATTAAATCACACAAGATTTATACTGGTTCACCTCTCAACCCCGGAGGCTACATCTAGTTTTCTTTTAACCAAACCTTGGTCAAAGTTCCACTATAACAAATATAAGTTCTTTACAAGCTTACAATGATCTTTTTTACCCTTCCTAGGTAAAATTCAAAATCTAAACCTATAGACTTTTCAAAAGATCTAGAACCAGAGATTCCCTCTTTGTTCTACCCTTTAGAAACCCTTCTAGAAAAAGCTTTAAAGATTACAATTTGTTATAAGAACATTCAACACACAAACAACACAATTATCAAACAAAATAACCAAGCTTATAGTTCAAGAAAGATATCACCTCATAATCCTCAGTAAATTCAATGAAATGAATGATCTAACCAAACTGAGAATGTATACCAATACTCTTTCTTGATGATTTCTTTAACCAAAAAGCTTGAACAACTCTTCACATCATGTGAATAATGACTAACAAATCATGTAAAACTTCATGACTCTTAGCATCTTTGATTTTCTCTTCTCTCTTTTTCCTTTGTGATTTAAGAACCCTAGAAAGTATTTTTCTCAAGGCTTGTACGAATATTTCACAAAATACTTGATATACAAACTCAGTGCAAGCTGTTCTATTTATAAAAAAAATAGACTTAACTAACTGTAATCGATTATTTCGTCAAGGTAATCGATTATTTTAACTGATGTAATCGATTATTTTAACCAGATAATCGATTGGAATGTTCATCAGGAATCTGGAAAAATGTCAAGAATAAAATAATCGATTAAGTCATCTTGTAATCGATTATTCCAAATGACCTAAGTTTTCTTATACACATGTGTAATCGATTAAATTCCCAAATAATTGATTATCATAGACAATGTGAAAAACACATCAATGCATATTTAATCAATTACAAATATCTGATAATCGATTAAACCAGATGAAAATGCTTTTACAAAATATGCAGAGACTCAGATAATTGATTATTCCGTGAAGTAATCGATTATCACAAAGCACGTCTATTTTAGAGTTAAGCACATTTACTCGATTACGAATCAATGGTAATCGATTAAAATGTTCATAAGGCAATATGCAGATTGTAACACCCTGACATTTCAATAACTGCAAATGTATGTTGTATGAGTTATTCTTGTGCAATTATTGATGTGAGTGTTAGGTTATGTGAGATTTGATTGGTTTATATTTAAAGTATTTGTGTGAAATATTAATTAGAGACATTATAAAAATAGTTGAAGAGAAATGACCATATCACCCTTCCTTTGAAGCAGAAATTACAGAAATGCCCTTAAGGTGAAAATTACACAAATACCCTTGGATATTTTCGAAATTACAATCATACCCCTAGGATGAATGACAAATTATCATAGTACCCTTGAGGCTAGAATTACCAAGACACCCTTAGATATTTTGTGAAAACTTGATGAAATCACAGAATACCCTTGAATGACAAATTACCAAAATACTTTGTGACAAAAAACCCCATAATAGAATTTCTATGAAATTTATAAGGTAATAACTTTGAAATTTTATTCAAGAAAATTCAAGCAGTAGAAAAATATAGAAAAATGATAAATAGAATTTGTGGAATTTTCTCTTAATTGTAGGATGTACAGACTTATTTAATAAAATGGTTTAGTAAGTTTGATGGTCAAAAGTAGAACGGACCAATCAGAATAAAGATAAGAGCAGTCTTGTATGTAAGACCTGTGTAGCACTCTGTATCAACTATTTGTGAGTTATTTGTATTGTAACTGAAGTCAGTTTCTGGAAATCTCTAGAGTTCTATTATTCAATATTATTCTTAGGTAGAAGAGTTTGAATCAAACTTTACTTCCTACTAGAAAATGCCATGTGTGAAGTTAAGTGGAAACTAGATTTTTCTTCATCATCAAAAGATGACATATGTATGCAAAAGAGACCACACAATTTTTTCTTGTTTAAAGGAAATAAAACATGATATAGAAGGAGGGAAGAAAGATAAAAATCTTCCCCTTAGCTAAAGAGAGTTCACGTGAAGAAGAGAAGAAAAGGGCTAAGAAGTCATCATGCTTTGAAAAATATTTCTACAAGATAACATGAAAGGAAGAAAATCTTCTCTTCCTTCCCTTGTTGGCCACTTGAAAAGGGAGGAGAAAAGAGAGGCTTCATGACATAGGACAAATGGAGGGACACTTGTAAAAAAGGCATCATGACTTGGGAGATTTTTTGTATAAAGTGAAAAGATATTTAGAAGAGTAATTATGAGTTTAGTTAAGATGTAATGGAAAAAGAAGAAACTAAGTTATAATGGAACTAGATGAGAGTAACTAGCTAGAAAGGGCAATTATGTCTTTAAATATTTTATTATTTTCCAAACCCTATATAAAGGGAGGAGGGCCTTAAATGGAAATCACTTTCAAGACTCCATTTCTACACACCTCACGTGAATCTCTCTTTTTCCCATCTCTTTCATTTCACATTCATCCTTTCCTTTTCAAAGCATAAATCAAGTAAGAAGAAGACCCCACTTCCTTTGAAGAATCACGTGTAGAAGCTAGCACCTTTAGGAAGAGATAGACAAGCTTAGTAAGAGGTTATAAGGTATGTATAGGGAAGTTTTATGATAAAGATAGTTTAAGTGTTACTTGTGTTTGAATAATGTTTGAAGTTCTGTGAAGAAGAACTTGTATTTGAGAAATTGTGGGATTTAAGTTATAGTTATATGATTGAGTGCCTGAATGAAGTTTTATATTTGTTGAGTGTTTTTTTATGAATCTCTATACATGAATGATATGTTGAGTTTCTGTACATGAGTAACAAGCTGAATTATGTACTTGATTTTTGTTGAATTTCTGAGTAAAGTATGTGAGATAATGATTGAAGACTGATGTTGAAAATAAATATGAGTTGATAAAATGAATGAGTTATGCATAAGTGAATCGGTTTCATGTGTCTCATAAAAGTTGCCTCAGAGTGAAGGTGTGCCTCAGAGAGGAGGTGTGTCAGATAGCTACAGGAACTAAGTCCGTGCGTTCAAATAAGAGGAGTCTGAGCTGGGGGGTGACTCTTGCGGTGGGGAATCATGCCACCCATGATGATCACATGAAGTGTGGCTGAGAACCTGTGCAACACCAAGGGACCCTGATTGGTCGGATCAGTTCTATGCCACTGGGATGGGGCTATCTTGACAGTCGGTACCACATGATAAGAGTCTAAGAGAATCATGCATCATATAAAAATTAGAACTGCAATTTTGAGGATGTTGTTATGAATATCTGCATCTTGAATATAATTTGTTGCTTAAATTATGTTTATCATAAACTTACCCTGTATTTTGTGTTTGTGGTTGACACCTGCTATGACCTCAATTTTATTTGGGCGAGCAGATGAACAGTCAAGAAAGATTGGCGAGTTGACCACTGGAAAAAGGATTTTGTTGAAGGTGTTTAGTGGAAGATGTTCTGTTATGACAAAATGTTTTAGTTATTTGTACTATGTAATAGAATTTATATCAGTCTGTATTTTATTTTATATCATATTATAGTTATCAATTAGTGATGGAAATCTTTTTGATATCAGTTATTAGTAACGTTGGTTTGATATTTTTAAGCAAGTTGAAAAGAATTTTTCATTAAAAAATAAATAAATAATAAGATGGTAAGTCGAGGTGTTACACAGATCCATTCACATGCATTTAATCGATTATATCATATATGTAATCGATTAAAACAGTGAAATACAGTTTTTATAAAAATCTAATTGCCTTTATGACTTTACATCTAAATACTTATTACCATATGATTAAACATTATAAAATGTATATATGAATGCATGAATTAATCAAGATTAGTGAGGATTATGAAGCTTTAACCACTTGAACCAAGCTTAAGCAAGAAATTACAAATGTCATCAATTGAGTGGGCATGTAAAACATCAAAACTTGCATTCTTCATTCTTCGTGATTCCATATCTTCATCTTCCTCATAGCTAACAATTTTGGGCTTCGAAGTCAGAATCACTGCACTTATATTTTGGGCTGCGAGTTTGATTTTTATGGTTGTAAATAGTAAATAATTAGAATTGATGGGTTTGTTCATGGCCCATTATTTCCTTCAGACTTAGTCACTTTATATTAGTGACATTGGAGAGACTTAACACATTACATTAGCAAAAACAGTTTTTACATTTCTTTTTTTAAGTTTTTAGAATCAAAACCCTTGCTCTCATTTTCTCTCAACTGTTTTTCCTTGTTCTTCATTTTCGTGCACATTTCATGAGACTTTCATTGATGATGATCATGGGAGGCTAAATAATCAATCAATCCAAAAATCCAACCTAAGCAAACGGAGAATTTGAGTTCTGGTTTGGTATTTCAAATTCTGTTTGAATGTTCACTTTCTTCTTCAATTACTATTCTATTTTCATGATTATGAATGCGCTCAGGATTGAAAGCGGATTAGGGTTATGGATTCATTTCCTAATTTCGAATATTCATCCCAGATTAATTGGATGATATTTCAGTTAGGGTTATGGTTTCAATTAATTTAGGGGTTAGTTCGATTGAACTGCTTCTAATGAGATTGAACGAATATTCATAATAGGATAAATTTCTGAGAACGATGATGATTCGAATAGCTTGATGTGCTGAATTGGATTGACGTTTTTAATCTGTTTTACATGACCTCTTTTCAATTCTGTTAGTTTCTGCGTTGTTCTTTAATCTTAGTTTACGTTTTTGCAAATTTTACTTAACGCATATAAACTGTTCGATAAAAATCCCCTTTACTATTATTAGTGAGTTGAAGTTAGAACCATATTGATAGTGTCTCAGAGTCGACCTAGGTTAATCCTGTGCTACAAAATTAGCGTAGTTAAATTGTTTTGGAGCGCTACGACAAACGCTTATCACCAACTGATAAAGTGTTTCCAAACAAATAAAATCCCCCTTTTGCTCTCCTAACCTAAGGTAAGGTAGAAAATTCTTATCCTAGGTTAGGGTTCCAACAAAATATCAAGTGTTTGGCTCAAAGGGCTTGCAAATGGTAAATCATTATATGTATTTTAGGATAGCTTTTTGGCCAGTGGCTTAAAAGGTGTTCAAAAAGAAAGAAGGCCTAAATCATATCCATGAATCATATGTTATGACAATTAGAAATTCATGCAAAATCAACTATAAAACAAATCAATGAAGACACTCAATGTAATTTCTGTGGATGCACACACTCACTTGGGCTTAAGGTTTGTTTTCATGTTTTAAATGAAATCAATGTTTCCAAAATATGTCTTTTATCAATTTCATGTAAAAAAAAAAAAATCCTGCCTTCATTTGATCTTTGGAAAACCATTCATTTGTTTTTAATTTCTCAAAGTTTCCTAAAAATTTCTTTTTGTTGTGTTTTGATCCAAATCAAAAAGTAAGTTTCAAAATATTTATTTATTGATTCTTTTCAAAACATGATACATATTCAAGAAAAGTTTTCTTATTTACGCCCCCAAAAGAGTTATGTTATAAACAACTATATTAATAAGCAAAAAAATTTCAACTACATTAATAAGCAAAAAATTTTCATAAAAAAGCATGTGTAAATTCCCAAAAAGAAGGAGCCTTCTGTGCATAATACCAAAAAAAATCATAAATGCGCACAACTTAGAAAATGAACTTAATTAAGTACGTAGTAAGAGCAAAGCAATAATAAAGAAATGATAAAGAAATAAATAAATAAAGTATTCAGGAAAGCAGTAAAGAAAGCGATAAAGAAATTAAAAGTAGTGTCACAGATTATACAGATCAATGAGATATGCTGCCAAATCCTGCTCTAAGTCATCATCCTCTGCTGCTTCTTCTCCCTCAGCAGCTTCTTGGTTAACTGTAGGGCCTTCATCTGCCACAGGATCTTGATTAGCCCTAGGGCCTGCTACCTCCTCCGATAAGATTGTCCTGTCCCCAGATGAGCTCGGAACTGATCGGGAGTGGGCCATGGGAAAGGGTTAGGATCCTGTCTATGTTGATGCACTGTATAGTTGTAGAAGCTTTCATTTAACTGCATCTGGCCTCTGTGGTTGGCAGCTTGTTGATTAGCCATGTGTTGCATGTAAGTGTTCATTTGGAGCTCAATTCTCTGTAGATGTACTGAAATGGAGTCCAAAGAAGCTGGCTCTGGTGGCTGCTGCTGAACCTATCTAGCCAAGCAATATTTCTCAATGAAGGCTCTGTTGATGGGAGGTCTGATGGTCTTGGAAGGGTGAACATGGATTCCATAGAAGTGGCATAAGCTAGTAATTCAAGCAAGGAATCCAAGTGCCCTGTTGGCCTTCTCCGGGTTAAGCAGTTGCCTTGGTGGCTCTAAGATCACAAACTGATGGAAAGCATCTAAAATTAATTGGGCCACATCAATACTGATCTGGGTAGTACAACTAAAAACTAGCTGGCATTTTAGCATGGGTAGATCAGAATTATGGTCACTTGGAAGTATATTACTCAAGAGAAATGTCATCCAAATTTGAGTTAAAGTAGTCATGTTAGTTCTCATCAACCTTACCCTGTTACCTACAATTGAAAATAATAGGAATACTCACAATAACTAAGAGGGGGGTGAATTGGTTAAAACCTTGGTATTTTAAAATTTTACAAATCAGAGTTTAGGATCTTTATCACTTTCAAAACCAACCAATCTTTTTACTCAATCAAATGTCTCAGCCCAAGAAATCAATAGATCAAAACAGAACTTGTTGAACAATGAATATGAATCAAAGATCAATGAATAAGATGAGAGATAGATAAATAGAATCACAGACACAAGAAATTTATACTGGTTCACTTCACAATTGAAGCTACATCCAGTTTCTTCTAAGCAACACTAGATTAGAGTTCCACTATTATAAAATTTCTATTCTTACAAGCAATTACAATATCTCCCTTTATCAACCCTAGATAAAGAATAGAAATCTAAAACACTATTAGATTCTAAGAGACAAAGAACTAGAGAACATTACTCTGTTCTTTACACTAGAGAACCCTTCTCTAGTTACAAGCAAGAACTCACTTTACAATAGCAAATTTACACAGAAATTCAAAACTAGAATTACATACAAAGATTAAGGAGAGAGACAACCTGATGATCCAATGAATGAAATGCACATGAATTACAAAATCAGGTTAAGAAGAAAACTAACTCAGAACATGCTTTTCCTTAATCTTGGAAAGAATCTTGCTCAATAATCATTCAAAGACCCATTGATGTTTTGAATGAAGCAAGAAGTAAAAACACTGAGAAAATCACTTAGGAATTGCTTATAAGGCTTGTGTATACTCAGAAATACGAATGGTCAAGTTGTGAAACAAGCTAAGCCTTCAATCCTATTTATAACAGAATTTGTAACTAGCTGTAATTGATTAAACGCGCCTGGTAATAGATTAATTCGCTTATGTAATCGATTAAAATAACCATGTAATCGATTAAACCGTTCAAGAATGTTTCTGGGTTTCACCAACGAGCAAAATAATCGATTATCCCGAGCTGTAATCAATTAAAACAGAAGTCTCAGGATAACACAATGTACTATGTAATCGATTACAAGATTTAGTAATTGATTAAAGCAAAAGTCTTATATTTTCACAATGAACTGTGTAATCGATTACAAGCTTTGGTAATCGATTAAGATAGGAAAGTGACTTTTCTCAAATAGCCTATGTAATCGATTACAATGTGTGGTAATCGACTATCACAACAAGGCTTAAAATTCATGATTAACTATGTAATCAATTACAACACTTAAGTAATCAATTAAAATCATTAACAAAGTTGTTTTGTTGTAAACAAAGGCCAAATAATCGATCATTCCGATGGGTAATCGATTACAATGTTCAAAAAGATTTTCCAGATTGAACGAAGAGCATAATAATCGATTATCTCAGTAAAGTAATCGATTAAACCAATGAAAATAACATTTTTCCAAAAACCTTTCAATCAGATTAAAATCTTAACCAAATTATAAAAGCTTTGTTATTTTTATGAAAACCATTTAGGTTAATGAATGAATGAATGAATGCAAAGCATGGATCATCAGATTAGCCTTTCTCTTACACTTGAATCAATTACAACACTTCAAGGCATCCAAGCATGTTTTAAGCTCAAAACCAATCTTGAATCAAAGTCTTCCATTCTTCATGATGCTCCCCCTATATCCAACAACAATGTTTCTAGCAAAGGAGGAGCTGAGTCATGGCTTCTTCATCAAAGATGTTTCTCCTGGACATGTATTCACAGAGTTGCCCTTCTTCCAAGATAAATGGATTCCCTAAAAATTGGTTGATTACATTAGAATCATAGGGGATCCACTGGCCTCTTACAAAAGAACGTTTATCAAAAAGGCCTCCCTCAGTTGGCCAAGCATTGGCGTAGAACTTTAAGACAACTGTTGGATCAAATTTGTGCATCGAAGTGGCTAGTTGTCTTCATCTGCGCTTGTTAAGCTCCGCTATCAATTCAGGGTATTCTCCATCCATCAATTGAACTTTTCTTTCTTTGAGAAACGACCAATTTTGTATTATTTCAAAACGTTGTTGGTGTTCTCTGCTCTGGAACCTCTGCTCATCAAATATGAAGTCTTCAGGAAGGTTTGAACTGGATCCCTCCCCTGCATGCCTAGCTCTTTTAGAAGGGAGTTTCTTGGGAGCCATCTGAAAAAGATCTCAAAATAGCACAACAATGAATATGCTAAAATCAGCAGAACTCAGATAATTCAAAATAGCATGTGGATGGCAACCCATGAGAAATGAATTATGCAATTAACCATTACAACATGTATGCTCACAATTTCCAGCCTTTCTGATGCTCATGTTTATAAATCAAATCACCAATTTCTTAACTATTACTTTAGCAACTCATGGATGTTCATAATCCTAAATGCTATAAAATTTTAACATGCAACTTATGAGTGAAAATTTGAAGTTTGTGCACAAAGGAATAACTCAATCATGAAATCTATCATGAGCTATGTGCAGTGTAGCTTGCATTTCAAGCTATTTAACATGTATAAAGGAGTAAATTTCGTGCATAAAGAAGGTGAATTCATGGCTGGTCTCTTTGAAGCATTTCACCAAACACTTGGTGTGCACACTTTTTGGTGGATGAAAATGAATATATTTTGCACATAACCTACACCAAATTTCAGAAGAAGATATAGGAGTAGAGGAAAAGAAAACTTATCATTCCAGACCAAGCACACAAGCATAGAAACAACAAAATTATATAGTGACTAATTGACCTAAGTTTAGAGGATTAACAAAAAACTATAACTAAAATTGCAATCTAGAAAGCTAAATAAAAATATGTAAGCCGTATGAACAAGAGAATACTTACTTGATTGATGGAAATGGGAGAATGCAAGATGAATGAGGCACTTGGGCGAATGTGGGAGAAGGAGAAGAAGAGGTCACAGCAAGATGAAAAGAAAAGAATGAAAGTGATTGAAATTTTGTGGGTAAAATGCTGATTTTACCTTTCTATTTCGTGGTGCAGACATAGGCTCGCCCAGGCGAGCAATTTGCTCATGGTTCACTCGCTTGGGCGAGTTAAACCATCTTTTTTTTTTAAGGACAGAAATTAAAATAGTGTTTTTAGCTTCTAATTATTTGTTACTTTAACTACTCTATATTTAGATAAGCAAAATATTAAATAAAATTATAAAGCATATAAGAATAAGGGTTAGAATGTACTAGGTTGCCTCCTAGACGCGCTTCTTTAACGTCTTAATAGCTGGACGCGTTTGTAGCTCAAACTTCTTGCAATTGTATCACAGTGGTGAGTATTTCAACATCACCACCCAAATAGTGTTTGATTTTGCTACCATTTACAGTCCAAGTTCTTTTTGTGATTGGATCTTTAAGGGTTATAGCTCCATGAGACATTACTTCCTTGATGGTGAAGGGTCCGAACCACTTGGATTTCAACTTACCTGGAAACAATCTTAATCTAGAATTAAATAACAAAACATGTTGCCCATGATGAAAATTCCTTTTTAAAAGCTTTTGATCATGATATAATTTAACTTTTTGCTAATAAAGTTTAGAATTTTCATAAGCTGAAAATCTCAATTCCTCCAGTTGATGAAGTTGGAGCTTCCTTTGTTCACCTGCAGAAGTAGGATCAAAATTAAAAAATTTTAATGCCCAGAAAGCCTTATGTTCCAACTCAACAAGTAAATGGCAAGATTTGCCATAAACCAATTGAAAAGGTGTAAGTCTTGTAGGAGCTTTGTATGTTGTCCTATATGCCCACAAAGCCTCATCTAGCTTCTGAGACCAATCCTTCCTTGACTGGGCAACTGTCTTCTCTAGGATTTTCTTGATTTCTCTATTTGAAACTTCAGCTTGACCATTGGTTTGGGGGTGAAAAGGTGAAGCCATCTTATGTCTGACACTGTAATGTTGGAGAACCTTCTTAAGTTGGAAGTTGCAAAAATGAGATCCTCCGTCACTGATCAATACTCGTGGTGTCCCAAATCTTGTAAAAATGTTCTTCTTTAAGAAGCGAATAACTGTCTTTGCATCAACTTTTTGTGCAGCTACTGGTTCTACCCATTTAGTCACATAATCCACAGCCAACAAAATGTATTCATTTGAATAGGATGATGGAAATGGATCAATGTAATCTATTCCCCAACAATCGAAAGCTTTGACTTCCAAAATGTTTTGTAATGACATTTCATTTCTTCTGGAAATTCCCCCTGTTCTTTGGCAATTATCACATCTCTGGACATAATCATGTGCATTTTTAAACAAGGTAGGCCAATAAAATCCTGATTGGAGAATTTTTGCAGCAATTCTTTCTCCATTATAGTGACCTCCATAGGGTGAACTGTGGCAATGCCACAAGATGCTTCTTGCCTCCTCCTCCTGAATGACACACCTTCTCAAGAGATTATTTGCTCCAATTTTAAAGAGGTATGGATCATCCCACACAAAGAACTTGGCATTCCTGAAAAATTTCTTTCTTTGGTGCCATATATAATCTTCAGGAATTGCTCCTGCTGCTTTGAAATTAGCCATCTCTGCAAACCATGGCCTCTCTGAAATGTTGAATAATTTTCATCAGGGAATTCTTCTTGAATCTCAGGATCTTGTGTGGCTACTTCTTCACTGGTGAGTCTGGAAAGATGATCAGCTACATGGTTTTCACACCCTTTCTTATCCTTGATTTCTAGATCAAATTCCTATAAAAGTATAACCCAACGGATAAGTCTAGGTTTAGAATCAAATTTGACTAACAAGTATTTTATTGCAGCATGATCAGTAAAAATCACCACTTTAGATCCTATCAAGTATGATCTAAATTTTTCCAAGGCATACACTATTGCAAGAAATTATTTTTTCAGTTGTTGCATAATTTTTTTGAGCATCATTCAAAACTTTGCTTGCATAATGTATGACATGGAAAACTTTGTTTTTCCTTTGATCCAAAACTGCTCCTACAACATAATCACTTGCATCACACATTATTTCAAAATCAAGGGTCCAATCTAGTGCAGTGATTATGGGTGCAGAAACTAATTTTTGTTTCAAAGTCTCAAAAGCTTTAAAGCATGAATCATTAAAATGAAATGGGACTTCTTTGTTTAAGAGATTGCTTAATGGTTTGGCAATCTTGGAAAAATCTTTGATAAACCGCCTGTAGGATCCGGCATGTCCCAGAAAACTCCTAATACCTTTGACATTGGTTGGTGGAGGTAATTTCTCAATAACATCCACTTTGGCTTTGTCTACTTCAATGCCCTGCATAGAAATCTTATGGCCTAATACAATGCCTTCAGTCACCATAAAGTGACATTTTTCCTAGTTAAGTACAAGATTTGTCTCAATGCATCGTTTCAGAACAGTATCCAAGTTAGATAGGCATAAATCAAAAGAAGTACCAAATACAGAAAAAATCATCCATGAAGATTTCAATGCTTTTTTCAACAAGATCAGAAAATGTAGCAAGCATGCATGTCTAAAAGGTAGCAGGTGCATCGCAAAGACCAAAAGGCATTTTCCTATAAGCAAAAATACTGAAGGGACAAGTAAAAGCTATTTTCTCTTGGTCTTTAGGATCAACATTGATTTGATTGTATCCTGAGTAACCATCAAGAAAACAATAATATTGCTGACTTGCTAGTCTCTTCAGCATCTGATCCATGAATGGTAATGGAAAATGATCTTTTCTGGTGGCTTTGTTGAGCTTTCTATAGTCAATGCACATTCTCCAACCCATAACAGTACGAGTTGGGATAAGCTTATCTTTATCATTTTTAACAACAGTTATGCCACCTTTCTTGGGTACTACCTGTACAGGACTTACCCATTGGCTATCTGAAATAGGGTATATCATTCTAGCCTCTAGTAGCTTGACTACTTCTTTTCTGACAACTTCTTTCATGGTTGGATTGAGACGTCTTTGAGACTGAGCAACAAGTTTATAATCATTTTCCATTAAAATTCTATGAATACAATAAGAAGGACTAATACATGTTAGGTCTGATAATGCCCAACCAATGGCTTTACTGTTTTCCTGCAAGACTTCACCAATTTCTTTTCTTCTTCCTCAGAAAGATTTGCATTAATGATTATTGGTTTTTCAAAATTACCTGCAAGAAAAACGTATTTTAAATGTGAAGGTAATACCTTTAATTCCAGCTTTGGTTTCTCTTTCTACTTTTCTTCCTTTAGTTCTTCAAAGAGGGATTGGTGATAAGGAATTTCTTTGCATGTGTTCAGTTGTTGAAGATATTTTGAACTTTCATTATCTCCATCTTCATCTTGGACTGCTTTAGTTAAGGCTTTCTCCAAGCCATCTTTCTTGTGAAGAAATCTTTTAGAGCCAGAAATTACCTCATCTAGGACATCTTCTCTAAAACATTCTCTCTTTATCTGTGGGATGCTTCATGGCTTCAAGGACATTGAACTGCACTTCATCATCTTGCACTCGTACAGTGAGTTTTCCTTCATCAACATCAATTAAGACCTTGGCAGTCTTCATGAAAGGTCTGCCAAGAATCAATGGAACTTCACTGTCTTCATCCATATCCATGACTAGAAAGTCAACTAGAAAGAAGAATTTGTCCACTTTCACCAACACATCTTCAATGATGCCATAGAGATGCTTAATGGTTCTGTCAGCTAGCTGCAAAGTCATCCTAGTTGGTTTGATTATAACTTCCCCTATCCGCTTGACCATGGATAATGGTATGAGGTTGATGCTTACACCTAAGTCAAGAAGGGATTTCCCCACTGATAAGTTTCCAATAGTTACAAGAATTGTGAAACTATCGGGATCTCTTGATTTTTCTAGAATGGTCTTTTGGATAATTGCACTGCATCCTGCATCCAGCTCTATGGTTTCATCATCTGTGTATCTTCTCTTCTTTGTGAGTAGATCCTTCAAGAACTTGGCATATGTTGGCATCTGCTCCAATGCTTCAGAAAAAGGAATATTGATTTGCAATTGTTTGAAAATATCTAGAAAATGCTTGTACTGCCTTTCTTTTGCTTTCTTGGATAGAACATGTGGATAAGGCATATGTTGGACTAGTGGTAGGGTTAGTGTTAGGATATAATTCACGGCAAGCGTACCGTTTTATCGTTGCAAGTTACAAATTTGTAAAAGTTCGTCTCCACAGGGATTTGAGTTTACGTTGGTTGGTTTAAATTGTTACCAGTTTAGTAGTTATATACAGATGATAAAAATGGAGATTCATTTTGGTGTTTTGTTTGTTTACGTAAAGATTACGGAAAATAAATAAACAATTATGGAAAATAAATAAACGATACAAGTCAAGGAAGTGTAGGATTGGATTTCGTCTTTCTTATCCCTTTACTTAACTTTACCTATGCATTTTCTATTCTTATTGTC
This sequence comes from Glycine tomentella, assembly GCA_007407185.1. NCBI lineage: Eukaryota > Viridiplantae > Streptophyta > Magnoliopsida > Fabales > Fabaceae > Glycine > Glycine tomentella. The sequence goes on from PYAF01004454.1 coordinate 94,983, forward strand.
GCACACGTTTAAATAACCCTAATTCGATTCCTCGCAATTAAAGTCCTAAGGATATTTTACTAAATATCAATTCCTCGCATATTTAATTAAATACCCTAGCATTAAGATCTTATTCACGTGTTTAATGCGATCAAAACATTAAGCCCTATTCCTAGCAACGTAACGTAGTGAGTGATTTAATTCAGTTCAAACCCTAAATTTACTTTCTAGTCGCCTTTAGGATTTAAGTTCATGATACTAGTGATCAAGTAGAATCAAGCATTAAGCGTCGAATAAAATCACCAATAAGGAATAGAACAATGCATAAATAATTAAAAGAGCATAGGGATAAGAATATACGCCCACTCCTTAGAGAAGTTTAAGCGAACATTGGCAGAACTTCCTCAAGAGAACCACTGACTAAGCTCATCATCGATCCTCTTTTCGGCAGAATCTCCTTATATAATTCACTCTTCCTCACTTCCCAAAGCTTCTACCCTCACTTAGGAACTAAAACAAGCTAGAAATGGAACAAGTAGGTGAATTGGAGTGGAAAGAATGCCTTCAGCCTAAAAAATCCGTCCATATATATAGGTTTTGTGGACCTGGTTGCTTTGGTCGCCCAGGCCACCATTTCCTTCACAAATTGGGTGCCTGGGCAAGCTAAAGTGCTTTCTTGGAACTTGTTACTAGCCCAGGCGAGTGAAATAGGCATAGAATGGCCGCCTGGGCGAGCTTAAAGCTTAATCATGAAGAAATCCTTGGGCCTTGGTGCTTCTTGGGCCTGGAATGCTGTTGGGACTTCATTCTTTGCTTAGTTCACCCCTTGCTCTTGGTTTTTGCAAGCTTGGTTCTTCCGTAACCTTCAGATCTAGCAAAATTGAATCATTCGATTGGACGAAATCTTTTCAAAATATGAAAGCATGACTTACCTTTATATAACCATCAATTGACTAGGTTTCTAGGGTTAACTTGTGAATAAATCTATTCAAAATAAAGGATAAGTGCCATTTTTCAATCCTATTTTTACTAAAATATGGCGCTTATGAGTTAGCACATTTTTTCCTTTGTCAATTTTTTTCTTTTCTTCTTCACTCATCACTTTCTTTTCTAGTTTTTCATTTGTCTCCACTTCCTCATTTTTCTCATTTTCTTTTTCTACATTTGTCTCATCATTTTTTTTCTACAACTTTTTCATTTTTTTTCTTTCTTCTCATCTTTTTTCAAACCTGTCACAGTCCCCCTTCTTGTTGTAATAGCCTTGCATTGTTCCTTTGGGTTGACTTGTGTGTTTGCAGAGAAAGAACCACCTCCATGCTCAGAAAGTTGTTCTGCAAGTTGTCCTACTTGAATTTCAAGATTTTTTATGGAAGCATCAGTATTCTTTTGATTGCTGATGGACATCTGCATAAATTGGGTAAGAGTGTCTTCCATCTTTGACAACCTGTCAGACTGAGCTTGCTGTTGTGTATTCCTATTTCCTTCTCCTCCTCTGTCAGCCATATTATCACGTACAAGTGGTATTGAAGGAGAATCGATAGACGAATTTTCACCCGGTGGTTTGTTGCATTCTTGTTTCTTTTTCTTTCTGTTTTTCCTTTCTGTCTTGGTAATCTCTGGATCAAACAAAGGTTTATCTGTAGAAAGCTTACCTCGCATAAATGAAAAAGGACAAACTACAAGATTCTGTAAGCACCAAGTTTAAAAAGATATAACTAGAGAATTTATATACAAAACTTAAAATACATAACAAAAGTAAAGAAAAGTTCTACTAAACTGAAAATTATATTTAAAAGAACTAAGTAAATGAATCAAATCCCCCGCAACGGCACCAGAAACTTGTTAATACTCTTGGCAAGCGTACCAATTTGTCGTTGTAAGTTACAAAAATTATAAAAGTTCGTCTCCACAGGGACTTGAGTTTACTTTAGTTAATTCAAATAAAATTCAACAGTTTAATAGTTTATGTACAAAGAGTGTAAGCGAAAGTTCATTTGATTTGTGAGATAATGAAACGTACGAATATAAAGAAAATAAAAAATCTAACGGATACGAAAACTACGGAAACAAATAAAACGAGTTTAGTTAAGTTCAGGAAAAGTGTAGGATTTGATTTTGTCGTTCTTACCCTTTAGTATTCAATTAATTTTACCATGCATAAATCATTTTCTATCCTTATTGTTTCACACAATAAATTATCCCAAATTGATTCCTCGCATTTGAGAATCCTAAGGATATTTATTAAATATCGATCCCTCGCATATTGAATAAATATCCCAGCATTAAAATCATAATCGCGTGTTTTATGCAATCAATAACGTTATGTCATATTCCTAGTAACATAACGTAATGAGTAAAATCATTCGGTTCAAACCCTAAGATTACTTTCCAGTCTCACTTAGAGTTAAATTAATGAAACTAGTGATCAAGTAGAATCAAGCATTAAGGACAGAATGAAATTACCAATAAGGAATAGAAACGATTCATGTCATAATAAATATTAAAAGAGAGACGTAGGGATAAGAAGAGTACATCCAATCCTTAGAGAATTTCCTCAAGCGGAGAATTGATGAAGCGAATCATCACCGACTCTTTCCGGCAGAGTCTCCCCTATAATCCTCACTTCTCTCACTTTCTCTAATATTATCCTAATGTTCCTAAGCTATCTAAGCTTCCCAGGAGAAGGAATTTCGAAAATTGGACGTCCTTTGCTTCACAAATGCATGGCTATTTATAGATTTGCCTCATGTCTGCTTCCACTTGCCCAGGCGAGTGATTTTGTCTATGTTTGCTCACCTGGGCGAGCTAATGTTTATCCCCTTGGAACTTGCAGCTCGCCTAGGCAAGTCATTTGGCTTGTGGAGGCTTGCTTGGGTGAGTTAAAAGCTTAACAATGAAGAAAGGTCTTGGGCTTGGGCCTTGTTGCTTCTGACACCCCTAGTTTTTGCTCTATATGACCTTCTTGCTTGCTTTAATGCCTCAGAAGCTTTGGAAGTCGTCGGAACCTATCAAAATACAACATGTGATTGGACAAATGCCTTCAAAATATGAAAAACAATATTTACAAAAGTACTATACTCAAATTGACTAGGTTAAGGGTAAGTTTTATAAGCAAATTTACTAAGATCAAAAGATAAGTGCCAATATTGTAATCCTAGTTTTACTGAAGTAAGCCACTTATCAGGTTGCATTTAATGTATCAAGTGCCTCAAAATTCTTATGATCACTAGAGTTTCTAATTATGCGACTCTCAAACTCAACTTGCTTAGTGACATCCTTAGCCTTGCCCAAATCTTGTTCAGATTTAGAATGCAGCATAGAGAGTTCATCAAAAATGACATTTCTACTCATAATGACTTTTCTTTCTAACAGAGACCAAATTCTAAATCCATTGACTCCATCTTCATAGCCCAAAAAAACACCCTTTTTGGCTCTAGGCTCCAGCTTACCTTCACTTATGTGAGAGTATGTTAGACATCCAAATATCTTCAGCATTGAATATTCAATAGATTTGTTATGCCAAATATCTTCATTAAGATGTTCTTTCAATGGCAAACCTTTTCTCACTCAGAGGCCAGACAAACGTCATTTCAGAAGCAACTTGTTGCAGATTGATTTCATCATGAAGAGTTTCTCCAGCTTGAGTCATAACACAAAAGCAATTTTCTCTTTAGAAACTTCATAAATAACTTCATTAGACAAAAACAAAAGAATCAACGAGTGAGATTTTTCATCTTGCAACTCAAGGATTGACTTATCAACCTTCGATGGTTGACTAGAGAGAGGTGCCTAAATTCCTTGTTCTTTCAACAAGTCATGCATCCTGACGCGCTAGAGGTTGAAACTATTCTTCCTTGTGAATTTTTCAATCTTGATTGTGTAATTTGTGTTGACCATCTTCTTGATCAAATCTTGAAGACATAGCACAAACAGAAACAACATGGTTGATCTTTGTTGACTTAGATCCACCATGAAATAGATGTGAAACTAATATGAACCAAAGCTCTAGATACCAATTTGTTGGGTTTAAGACTGAGAAGCTATACAAGCATATAGGAAAAATAGATGATAGAAGGAGAAAAAGATAACACAACAATGGAAATTTTATTGCGAAAAACAGAAATAACATATACAATGAAATTGGATTCAGAAGCTCTCTCTAACTCGTTATGAACCCTGCTAACAAACTCCTCTTATAAGAGCATACAGACAAAATAGAATGACCAAAAAACAATTACAAACAGATAAAACAATTACAACACAGAACACTATTAATGAACCATCTAAACAGACTGCATGATACATAGGTAGACTAGACTAGATGTGTCACTAGACAAAAGACATATTCCGGCATAGATGGTTATAACAACAAATATGATAACTTAAAATAAATTTTATTTTAATGCAATGAGATGTTACAAGTGCATGAGATAAATATTTTTTTTTTTATATTTAGTGGTCTACCTGACATAAACAAGATTATTTTTCATAAAAAATAACTATATGATCTTAAACCAAAAAGTATATAATTAAAATCACTTTATTATATTTTTAATGAATTAAGTTAATATATAAATATAAAATTATATTTAATTTAAAATTCGTATAATAATAACACTTATATTTTAAAGACAGTAGAATTTGTTAATTGGGTTGAATTTGAATTTGAAAATAATAACATAACAATAATTTAAATAAAAATATCAATCTTATAAATTGTGTGAGAAAATTATTATCAAAAGAGAAAATAATAAATGAATTAATTATGAGTTCAAAAAAGTAAAAGTCTCACTTTCTAAAATAAACATTCAAATTTATAGTATAAAATATATTTCAATTTTAATAATATTTTATATAATATACAAAGTGTAAATCATTGAACTGAATATATATATATATATATATATATATATATAATCAATATTATGCGTTAAATTCTTATAAATTGGATTAGTTATAATTTTCTCTCTCTCTCGGGTATTATTATTTTGTTATGTAAATTAGGTCTTTTAAGTAACAGCTGTGTAATTTTGGTTTTTTGGTAAGTCTTTTGATAAATGTTTTACACATTTTATTGACGTGATACCAATATGATACTGAATGATGACATATCCAAGATGTATTGTCTCACATATTTGAGGATGATATTTAATTTTGATTATTGTGAATAAATTTTGTTATATTTGAGGATGATATTTAATTGAACTTTTGACTATTTGATTATTGTGAATAAAATTTGTTAATATTTAACGAAAAATGGATATAAGAATCAGAATTATACAAATGAAGTATCTAAATGATTCAATTTATGTAATTAAAATTTGACAAAATCCAAACTGTATAATCATAACACATAAGACATAAAAATGAAATTAAACCTTATAAGGTTTATCCTTCTTAGAAGTAAAAAAATTAAATTAAATTAATATGGATTTATTATATTTTGATTCTTAAATTTTTGTAATTTTTGTTTATCGATAAAAGTTAATTGTTTAAATGTTAATTTTTATAAATTTTACTTTTAAATAGGAATTAAAAATACTGATTATCTTAAAAAAATTATAATTATTTCATTAGATATGTTGATAACATAATAAGTCACTAATTTATTAAATAACACTGTTATTTAATGCCAATAACTAAAACGGTTAAAAACATATAAAAACAAAAACGCGGAAAAAATTAGAAATAAACATAATTAACAACCATTAATGTTAATGTTAATATTAATATTACATATTACATATATGCACTTGCATAATATCTTGTAATTTATTGTTTTCTTTTTTAGTTAAATATATTTTTCATACATTAAAAATAGGTCGTTTTCATATTACTATCTCAAATTCACTTTTAGTCAATTATATATCTAAAAAAAATTTATGTTTCAATGTATTACCTGTTGTTAATCTAATTCTATTAAGTGATGATTTAGCATATGGAATGTCACATCATCAAGTCCAATAACTAACATAATAGTGTCACATCATTTTTATTATTTAAATTATTTAAAAAATTCAATTCTCTTTCTTCCTCTTCTCCAACGAAAACCACCATCGTCATCCAACCCTCACGCGGAGGTAGTTGCTCGCCAACGTCTTGAATGCCAAGAAATCCCATACCAGAAAGTGGATGTGCACATCGACTCGACCTGACCATAGCAGTTTCGGGGTCACGCACTCTTTGTTTTCTTATCGTGAACAACATCACCCTCTCTTCGCTGCAACATGCGCTAACAATCTCATCCATGAAACTCTGGATTCCTGACACGGTAACTGTCGTCATTGTCCCCGATTCCGGTTTCATAAACTGATCTAGATCCTTCACCATGATTATCGACTTCATTGTTGTTTCCATCAACAGAAACTTTAGATCTGAAGGGGAAGAAAGAGAAGGAGAATTGATTTTTTTCAAAATAATTTAAATAATAAAAAATGATGTGGATGTGGACACTAATATGTTAGTAATTAGACTTGATGACGTAACACTCCATCTATCACGTCATCACTCAACAGAATGAGACTAATGATAGGTACTACGTTGAAAAAACATAAAAAAAATTTAGATACGTAATTGACCAAATAATAATTTTTAAAGTAATAATCTAAAAACGACCTATTTTTAAGTATGAAAAACATATTTAAGTTGGGCAAACGATCATTTGGAGATTTTTTTTTTCAAATTTACCATTTGGGGGTAAAAATTTAAATTAATACCCCAAAAGGGATAAATCGTAACATTTGTTACGATTTTTTTTACATTAAAGTTGTAAAAAATTTGACGACTTCAATTATTTATTTTTTAAACATGGCTTTAAAGTGGTAATAGTTTTTTTTTCATACAACTTGTAAATTTTTTTTGAAGTCGTAAATTATTTTTCGACTTCAATTTTTTTTTTGCATGTAATAGATTTTTTAAAATTATTATATATTTTTTTATTTTAATTATTTAATGAATTAATGTATACTTTTTTAGTTTTATTTAATATTTTTTATATTTTTGTATATTATAGTATTTTAATATTTTAATATATTTTTTATTGTTTTATTTATTATATTTTCTATATTTTTTACTAATGTTAAGGATTATGATTTATTTGTAAATTAAAAAAT
>PYAF01004454.1:102173-119921 GCA_007407185.1 Glycine tomentella
TAACAAAAATATTAAAATATTTTTTCTAATATTAACAAATAATATTAACTTATAATTTATCAAATGATATTATTTTTTAAAAGTTACTTAATTAATTTTGCAATTAGCATTCAATAAATTAATAATTTCATACAATAGTATTAATTAATTTTATTTTATAAATTATTTTAATATTAACAATATAAAATAATTTTATAATAAAAATGATTATTAAAATAAAAATAACATAACACATTAACATAAAATTAACAACACAAATTAAATAAAAATTATTGAACAATACAACTTTTTAATTTTATGTTGTATTTATTTTTTAACAATTATTTTTATTTTTAAATTATTTTTTGTTGTTAATTATAAAATAATTTATAAATAAAATTAATTAATAATATTATACAAAATTATTAATTTACTTAACGATAAGTATACAAATTATTTATTTTTTAAAAAATTTAGTATTATTTGATAAATTATAAGTTAATATTATTTATTAGTTAGTAAAAAATTAATATTTCTGTTAAATAAATATATAGTGTATTTTAATATTTTTATTTAAATTGAAGTCTTTTTATTATTTTTAAAATTTATTAAAAAATAAATAATAATGCTTAAAATTAATAAAAATAAAATTTAAAAAATATAGAAAATATTAAATAAAATAATATACATTAATTTATTAAATAATTAATATAAAAAAAAGTTAAAGTTTAATGTAAAAAAGAAGTCGTAAAAAGTCGTAACATATTAGGATTTATTCTTTTTAGAATATTAATTTAAATTTTATACTAAATAATAAATTTGAAAATAAAATATCCGATATGATCGTTTGGCCATTTAAGTCTTTCTTTTTCAAACACACAGCAGGATTATTCAGCCGCGAAACCCAGTATACATAATATCTGTGGGAGAGGACTCTCTGATCCGCTTGTGTCTTATCACTCCTTACTTTCTCTCCCTCTCTCTTGCTTTAACTTGGATCCGTTTACTATCATTACTCATTTCCCCTCTTACGTGTGGTCTTAGGAGCACTCCACATTCACTCTCTCTAGCTAGGAATCCCTAGCCTTTGCAGCTTTTCCTCATGAGGGTACTTTAAAGTTTAAACCCCCTCCATTGTGTACCATCGAAACAAAGAAACCTGCACCTCCCAAACTGAAACCCTCTTTCTCTCTCTTTCCTCTTTTCACACCAACAAGAAAGGATCTCACTCAGAAAATGCTCCTTCGCCCCTTCCACTTCTGTTCTAACCCCATCATCACCACCCTACCCCTATTCCCATAGCTTCCGTATTTCACAAGCTGTTCCTGTTAGATAGAGATCTCAGAGAGAAGAGAGATGGAGTTCGGAGGGAACATGTTCTGCCTTAACAACAGAGACCAAAATGGAAACACTAACAACAACGGTAACACTTTCGCTTGGGATTCATGGGAAACCACCATCAATAGTAGTAATAATAGTAACAACAACAACACCAGTTCCAGACTGGTCAACGCTTTCCACCTTCCCGTCGCCTCGAGCGTCACGGAGGCCGATGGATTCGTCCCCGCGACCCACCACGAAGCGGCAGGGCTGGCCAGTGCGCTCATGTTCCTCCCTCAGAACGGCGGCGTTATGCGTCACCACCAGCAGCAGCAGCAGCATCGGTACGGCGGGGATGGCTCCCACGTGTACCCGGACCCACACCTCATGTGCTTGAAGCTTGGGAAGAGGCATTACTTTGAGGACACTAGTGGGAGTGGGACTGGGAGTGGGAGTGTTGCTGCTGCTGCTACTTTTGGTGGAAGCTTGGTGTTGGGGGATAAGAGAGGGAAAGGGTATTCCTCCGGCGGCGGTGCGTCGGGGAAGGCGGTGGGGTTCACGGCGGTGACGGTGCCGAGGTGTCAGGTAGAGGGGTGCCACGTGGCGCTGCTAAACGTGAAGGACTACCACCGGAGGCACAAGGTGTGTGAGATGCACTCAAAGGCTCCCAAAGTTGTGGTCTTAGGCATGGAACAGAGGTTCTGCCAGCAGTGTAGCAGGTCCAAAATCTCTTATCATTTTTCTCAAATAATAATAATATTAATAATTTCATCTATCTGATAATTCAGGTTTTTAAATGATTTCTAACCACAAATTCGGTTGCAATATCAACATTTTTGTGATCTCTATAATTTACGGCTGTATCAGTAATTTCTGGTAATGTGCTGCAAATTAAAACCTTTGTGATAAACTGATAATATATATCCACAGTGTGTACTGGCCAGATATTTTTTTTTAGCAATATAATATGGAATTTCACTTTGGTGGAATAGCTATTTTTTTTTTTTTAAGTTTTCTCTAAAATAAAAGAGAGTTTCTTTTTTATGGTGGGGATGAATTAAGTACGCACGTAAAATGATTATTTGCTTTTCTCATATGTTTTTTCCTGTTTTTCGTTATAACTAGCTTTCTGGGAATCTGAAGAATGAAGGTATTGTGATTTCTTTAATAGATATTACAAACCTTTACTGACTCTGGTTTGAGTTCAGTCTTTTCGTAACCTTTTTTTCTTTTTCTTTTACTGTATGTGTGAGTAGAGTTTAAATTTTTGTGCTGTGTAAAGGTTAAAAACATCGTTTTCTCAGTATATTTGTATTATTTTGTTGTGACTGTCGGAAGAATTATACATGATTCTTGTGGATACGTTACAAATCTCGCAAGTTATTCGTATGCACATATTCTACCTTGGTTATTATTTTTCATTTTTTTTGTATTATGACAGTCAGTATCGGAAGAATAAAAACGGGAAAATCTTTAATTTTACAGACTATTTTTGTTCTTTTTTTTGGTTATATACTGACTTTTTTGTTTGCATTTAATCTTTCTGTGACATTTTTTAGTGGTTTAAATAAAAGTGAATTTTCTGAGTTTAGATTTGTCATTTGTAAAGGTAAACGTTATCGTTTTCTTGATAATAAGATATTTGTGTTAATTTTTTTTGTCACTATATCCGAAGAGTGATGATATATATTATATCCCTATGATTTTTTTTAATACTTTCTGTAAATTTAAGAGTTTAAATTTGTGTAGTGTAATGGTTAAAGATATTTGATTTTTTTAGGAAAGGCTAAAAGTATTGTTTTCTCAGTATTTATTTGCATTATTTTGTTGTGACTCTGTCGGAAGAATAATATATGATACTTGTGCTTAGTGCTTACTCTACAATTCTCGGAAGTTATTCTTATATACATACCTTGGTTTGTTATGATTTTTCTCGTTTTTTCCCCCTCTTTTTCTCTTATGACTGTCAGTATCGGAACTTCGGAAGAATAAAAATGTGAAAACCTTTAATTTTCTTGTCTCTTTGCAGACTCTAGTTGTTTGACTTTTATCTTTCTATAATATTTTTTGTGGTTCAAAATGAATTTACTCAAATAGTTTAGATTTGTAATTTGTACAAGTTATCGTTTTTCGAGATAATATATTTTTTGTGTTAATTTTTTTTGTCATGTATTGGAAGAATGATGATACAATATTCGTGTAACTTTTTCTTGAATGGTCCAAATGAGTTTACCTTAGAGTGTGAGATTTGTGAAAATAAGTTAATGTGTAATATATTTTTTCTCTTCTTAATGCAGTATATATCTTTCATTATTGTTAATACACACTGTTGTTTTATCTTTTGGTGATTAATTTACTTTAGTGTTAGTTTATTTATTAAATGAGATAATAAATATAGAAATATGGTGGTGGGGATTGGATTTTTAGGTTTCACGTGGTGTCAGAGTTTGATAATTCAAAGAGGAGTTGTAGGAGGAGACTAGCTGGTCACAACGAGAGAAGAAGAAAGAGCTCCCATGATTCTGTTACAAGGAATTCTTCACAAGGTAAACTGTGTTGGCTCTTTCTTTCTTTTATCACATTTGTTGCCAACCATTTGGTGTAAGAAATATTTTATATTTTATGTTTATATAAGGAAAGTGAAAATAGAAAATAAAAACCTAAAAGAAATAAAAAGTTATTTTCAATATTTCTTATATAAAATTTTTAAAAACAGAAAAAAATTATAAATAAAGTGATATTATTTGTAATTAAAATTAAAAATACAAAATTAAAACAAAAAATATTTTCTCAAAATAAACAGACCATTTTTTATTGCGTGGAGCTCTTTTTATTTTTTCTTAAATATGAAGCGCACTCCTAGTCCTTGGAGTACGAAATAATAATTTTCTATTTTTTATTATGATATTTGGATGCAGCTGTCTCTCATCTTTATTACTTATGGGGCATTTGTAAGAGTTTAGCAGGAGTTTATTTGAACTTATAAAATAACTTGATGAATTGTATAAACACTTTTTTAGCTTACTTTGATATGTTTCCTGGTGCAGTTTATCAAAATAAACTCTTTTAAACTTATTCCAATAAGTTTTATTACATTGTAGTTTTCACATAACAAGAGTTTATTGAATAAGGGCTTAAACTAACACATTCATAATCTTGTCATTTGAGTCTTATTCTAGTCTAAATTTAATGAAGTCTTACAAAATTGGATGTATAAATTGGACTTAAATGAATGTGTAGAAGCAAGGTGTTTAATTGGTTAAATAATTTGTGAGTTATTATAAATTCTATGTTACCTGAGTTTTATATCTATGGATAAAACAATGTAGTGCAAAAGGAATGATAATGTTGATTACATTTTTCATATGATAAGAGTTTATTGGCTTCTCTTTAATAAATACACAGGTCGGCTTCTCTAAAGTTCATAAAATAAGCAAATTAGTTAGTGTAACATTCTGTATGCATCCGGTGTATTTACAGTTATTTAATAAATTAGCGCAGTAATTAATTTAAAATCAATTAATTAAAATCAACGGAAGCGTTTTCAAAATATGACGTCATCGTCATTTTCTTTTAAAACCATATTCTTGATTCATCATGTATGGTAAGTATTCAAAATCACATATACGAATGTCAAGACGTCACAACTAAACCCTACGATTCAGATAACATAAAAAGAATGATTGGTAAAACAATAATGTCCATACAGATGTATAAGGAGAACCATAAGTCACATGTATATATATATATATATATATATATATATATATATATATATATATAAATCGCTAAAACAATCACTGTGGTTATACAAAAGAATAGGTACCTTGTGCCATGATTCTACAGATCACATCCTCACAAGATGGTACAAAATATACAGCGTCTGTACATCACAATCCATACAGGATCCAAAATATATGTGCATGCACATCTTCCTTCGTAGGGGTACAAAATAACATCATATACATAAAACAGTGAGTCACTGTACTCTCAAAGTACTGGCCACGCAGCTATACAGTGTCTGTCCCTATTGGGGCCTCCCATCCTGAGACCCATCATCTTTGTTAGATGTATCACCTGCAAAATAAGATTCTCAACAGGATGAGATACAATCTCAGTAAGTTCAGGGTTCTTGGAGACTTCTCCTCCCCCTGACTCACTTCCATGACAACATATCATCAAAGGCATCACAACAACAGACCTCCTAGCCTTCACAACAACACATAGACATTCTCTAGTTCTAATGTATATCTGCGGTTTGACGTCCGCCAAAGATGCATCATCATCAGCATCGGGACTCTCAGCATCAGTGTGAGGCCGAAACTCACACCCATGAGATCCTATCAGGAGCTACCCCTTTGCACATGGATGTATGTATATGACACCTTCGAGAATAGGTTTCAACCGCGATGGGACCACCTATCTCTGGTCTTAAGGGATCATACACCCTTTACGTGAGCAAACCGACTAGGAGTCACACTCTATTCCTAAGGAGATTCATATCTATCTAGTTGGCCAGAAGATATATCCGAAAGATAACCATACACAAAGCACAGAAACATGTATACATATTATCATGAGAAAAGTTGTAACATCCAATTCAATGCATATGAATCATGTATGCAACCATCATACCCTCGGAGTGTGGTGGAACTCGGAGGGGAAAAATCCCAAAAACTAGAGCTCACATGGTAAAACAGGGCTATGCTGTCCTATCCCTGAACTGTGGTTTCCGCCATTGACACCCTCGGTGTCACGCCCTATACAAAGGCACACAAGTATGAATCAACAACCATCCTATCTGTATAATGCATTTAATTATACTAAAACGCACAAAAATAGAATTTTCATGCATAAAATTATGCAGATTTTGTACCCAATTAGAAAAATCGTAAATCCCTGTTAGAAGTTCCTTAAATTAAGGGAATTTAGAGGCATATAGATCTATCTCTCATCTTTTAAACATGATTGGTCTCACCCAATTTCATTAACCAAAGTCTCAGTAGCAATTAAAATACCAGAATTGCCACGCACTAAATCAGTGCTGACAGCAACATATCAGTCCAATCAGTCATTTTCAAACCTCCGCCAACACCAAGATACTAATCCAAATGACCTGCGCTTTCACAGGTATAAAGTACACATACATATCTTTCTATCGCCACTGAAATCACTCAATTTGGATCATCCTAGAATGAGATATAATTTTTGCAAGGTTTCCATTTGCATCAGTAAAATATGATAAAACAAGGTATAAAAACCTGTTATAACTCTGCACAATTAATTTCAGGAACCTCCAAAAATAGCAACAAAATTCCATAACAAACTTAAATCTCTTATCTTTCAAATGACACCGTTTTTAGACCATTTGGATACCGATAGCTCCTGTTATGCACAAAACATCATGGCTGACCAGATCATCATTCTTTGTTGTCAAATACATTTATGTATGTTTCATGCATGGGATACCATTTCAACACTTATATCAACTTCTACACACTCAAAATTATACATTAAAACTGTCTCAATCTTCCAATACTCAACATTTATCAATTCACTCCAAACCCTCATTAAACCTTACCCTAACCTTATGATTTTTAAGAATCAAGGAGAAATAGGAGGAGAATACCAATCTTTAAGCTCAAAGAATCAAATTGAAGGGTGGACCAATGCTCTCTATAGCTTTCAATTCTGTCCAGTTACTTCAAATGAAGTGGGTAGCTCCTAGCTCCACTCTTTTCTCTTATTGCTCACAATCAATACTCAACAACAATAAAGGACAAGGAAAAAAGCTTCCTTTCTTGTTTAATTTGTATTTCGAGCCGCCAATCAAGAAGTAGTGAAGAGAAATGGTGCTTGGGTGTGAAGGAGGGATATGAGCATGTAGAAAGAAGAAGAAGAAGAAATAAGAAAAGTGTGGTCAGATATAGTTTCAACCTGAGGAGGAGGCTGCGTTCAACAATCTTATATTCACACCCTAACATCTAAACAAAGACCAAAATGTCCCTCCTTTCATTAATCCTCTTTTATTAATAGTAAGTCTCTTAATTATGCAAATATCATTCAAATTATATTAATTATAATTAGTGACATTATAGTTAGTGATGAGAAAATCAACTATTATTATATATTATGTGTATATGCATAAAAAGTCATCATGTTTGTGTTAAAAAATTAACTATTGATTTTCTCATCAGTATTTGATATTATTTGTTTTATTCTTGCTCACTTTAAAAGAGTCAAATCCTACTTATAAAACCTATTTATGAAATTCTGATGTTGAAAACTATTTTGTTTTACACCTGCAAGTATTTTATTATTACTTATATATTCTTTTTCCTGTTAACGACTATGCAATCAAGAAAGAAAAATGAATTGTATACACCGAATTAAACTGCAGCAATTTATATTTTATCAGCTTGTCAGGTGATTATAAATATTTCTGAAAATACATTGAATTGTATACACTGATTTGTCCTTTCTTTCATCACTTCATAAATATTGCTACTAAAATTTGTTAGTGAAGAAATTCAGATATACGATCAAATTTCCAAAAATGAAACAATTAAGTAGCACTTATGTTGTTTGAAGCCGCTGAAAATTATATATTTCACTTGAAATATTATATGTTTAAAATTGGAAAATAATAATTTAAAATTCCATTAATTTCGTAATATTTAAAACATTATGAAACATTATAAGGAAAGGATTCGTGAAATCAAACAAATTTATTAAAAGTGTGTTCATAAAGTAAAATAATTCTTTCATTTCAAATATTTTGAAGACAAAATCTGCATTTTATCAAGCCATCAGCTAAATTTATGAAATTTATTTAGATGCATGGAGTGTTTAGAAAAGATTAAGAAAAATTCAGAGGAAATATTAAGAATTATTACATTGCACACACCTTGGGTGTAAAATTACACTTTTAGTTTTTTATGTTTTAGATTATATTTAATTTGGTCTTTTATGTTTTAAAATATTCAATTTAGTCCTTTATGTTTTTAAAGTGAATAGATAAAGATATGAAAAATGACTTGTTATTTATTTTAGAACACAATTTTGAACATTATTGTGATTTATTTGAGACCTGAAATTCACGTACATGAAAATTATATAATCCAAGTTATGTTTAAGTAAAAAAAAAAGTTTTTAAAGATAGTAAAAATTATGTGAAAAGGAAATATAATGATTAATGGAAAAATTTAATATTAAATTCTTTTCCAATTTGGATCAATTTTTTTTAAGTTATTTGTGAGACGCATTTTTCATGATTTTTATCATATTTAGCCTTGATTGATTTGAACATCATTTGAATCTTATAGTTTTATGTAAGTGGGTGATCATTCGAGAATAAAAAATGGTTTAAGAAAAACGATTATTATTTCAGAATTATTATTTTAACTCACTTTAAAACACAAAATTGAATATAAACTAAAATATAAATGACAAAGTGCATTTTAACCTTATTTTCATAATAAGTAGCTGAAGAATTATGATAATTCTTCCTTCAAATCATTGTAGGGATCAGGGTTGATGTCTCAGAATTTTATTCATCCCCAAGCCCTGGGTGCACACTAATTCATATATATATTGGGGGCGTATCACATCACTGGAATGTTTTATTGTGAGCTTAAGGGATCAAAATCTAATCTATAAATCATCCGCTTGTGGTCTGAATTAAAAGTTATAGTGATAAGATTTTAAGTGATTATGGGATATCTTGATGTAACTTCTACCAATTTCTCCTAAAATTAGTTGGTCTCACTTGCAGAATTTTGCAACAAAAGAGGGAAAAAAAACTGCAGAAGTTTTATTTAGGTTACTTATAATATTAAAATGGTAGCTCTTGCATATAAAATATGTGATTCAAACACTTCCACCAATATCATGCGTACATCTAGTAGTAAGATAGTATAACATAACAAATTGTGGATTAACCACTAAGTTTTTAGGCTCTATATTTAATTAATATTAAGTCTTCAACCAAATTAGTTTGTTATCCAAGTTTGAAATGTTTTTTTGGTCGTGCTGATTACCATAAATCAAATAATAATTTAACATAGCCTTCATACTGATTTGACATCTAATATAAGGATTAATTACTCTTAATTAACTCACTGCTGATACATTTTCTCTAACGATTTTATCCAGTTGAACTTCGCGTGAAGGTCATTTTATATATATTCTGAATTTATCAGTGCTGCATCTAATTGGAAGATAATGATTTCAAAAGTTAATAAATTATTTAAAGTTAAGAGCTGGACTTTGATTTGAGAGGATTCCTTTACAACATGTTGAATTTGCATTCAAAGGAAAACTATATGTTCTCTAAGGTTACCACTTACATTTTGCATTCTAATCTCCCTATGTTTTACCCTTCATAGTCTCACACTCAAGTGAGGGTGCTGAGAAATATAAATAAGGTCTAAGGTATAAAATGTAATCTTAACATGTAAGTTAATTTCTTTGATGATAGACAAGGTATTAATGGTTGGAGGTTTTCCATATATACTTTATCATCAGGAGGGTGTGCTCTCTCTCTTCTGTCATCAAGGAGTGATTCTTGGCCTTCCCCTTCTGATCTCTCCACAAGATGCAGTGCCGCTTTGCGTGAATTAATAGCTGAAAACCGGGCAGCCATCATGGCCAGGCAATTTGTTTCAGATAGAGATTGGCATAGTCACCACCATGCAGTGGAAGATTTCAAGGAGATCCAACCTGAGTCCAATTACTTCCCACAACAAATGTTTCCCCAGACACAATGAAGGATCCATGTGTAAAAGAGCTTGAGATCTTAATGCTGGTTACTTGACCCAAAGGTTAGGGAAACAAGATTTCAAAGAGAGTAGACATTTATGGGAATGCCTAAAGAAAGGGCTGTGTGTCTGAAATTTTCAATTCTTTAATTTGCTAAAAATAAAAGTTTGAACATCTTTACAGGGTCAGGGTGCTGCTAGCTGCTAGCTATAGACTCGTTTATTAGGCTAATAAATCCTAACGTTGTATTTGCATCTGTACTTGTTTCCAAGTGTTTGCAAGGATGTTTTATATTGAATTCAATCACTTGAAAGTTATATTGAACAATTTTGTATTTGAACTTTTATTTTGCTTTACTATTTTTTCAGGGTTGACTAATATATTTTGCATTACAAAAATATATAACCTGCTCAGACGTTTTAAAGGGGAAATCAAATAGCTTTTGCTTTTATAAGGAACCAACGTAATAAGCATGAATCTCTCAATTCATTGTATATGATGTCCACATAAAACATGGGTTAGTGGGTTATTTGTTTTATGATTTGATTGATGAGAAGCATACCTTGATTAAATATTTGGTATGTATGCATGTGTATCAATTTAGTCCTTGTTGTCTTAGCTAGTCAGTTTGGTTTCTAACATTGCATAAAAACAATTTAATTCCAAAATTTGATAATTATTGTAAATCTGTTGCTTGAATTTGATAAGTGTTGCATAATTTGATCTCTAGGCATAAGTGGCCAAAGCGATTGTTGTATGACAAAATCACAAAATCAAGGATTGAATTGATTAATGTATAGGGACTAAATGACTATATCTTGGTAAAGTTAGAGATTAAATTGATTGATTTTTAATATTAGGGACTAATTTTTTTTATAATTGCTAGTGTTCTTACTAGATTTGTGATAAACCACTTTGAATGATAATTTGTGAGTTGTGTTATTTTGCATGCATTTTTTGACAGAACTCACATTTGGACACTAGTTTTGTATTGCATAAGTACAATTACTCAATTGAATGAAAAAGTTATAAACTGCACGATTTATGAAGATTTGGAGACTCTACATTTGACAACTGCCATGGTAATCAGTGTGATAAAAGTTAGATGATAACAACCCTCTGAGAACAGCGTCAAGGATTAGATGATGACCATGGTAAACTCATCATGGTTGTGGTCAATTCATGAGGGTCACGATCAATTAAGAGGGTCATAGTCAATCCATAATGACCCAAAGCTTCAACGTCACCTCTAACCACGACTGTGGCAGATTCACCACAGTCGTAATACACCTTTTTGAGCAGCTATCTTTAAGCAACCATATATAGGTTTGTAGGCTTTGTAAAAATTCATTCTTCAATTTCATTGTTGTCTTTTTACGAATTTGAAAGAACTTTGAGGGCTTTTGAGAGTTGAAGAACGTTGACAAGACCGTTATAATGGATCATGATCATCATTCCTTCTTATTTATTTTATCTAGGATTGCTAGTGTTGCTCTAGTTATGAGTGGCAATTCCTCCTAATTCGTGGGTTATGATGTAACTGTCCATTTGTACCCTTCTTGTTCTTATTGGAATTTCTCATTGTTTTATGTTAATTAATTCTCTCCTAATCTTTATTGTTTATTTGGAACCGACCATTCTAATACTTAATCGATTGCACAGTAGTGATCATCTGCATGTAATTGGTAGATCTAGGTAAAGAATGTTTTACACCAAATTGCATGATCAAAGTGATTGGGTAATCTCCAATAGATTCGTTTATCTTTAATTAATCATCCCTAAAATTGAATTTATCCTTTGACATAAATTGATAGGTCCATGATCATTGAAGTATTGATTTAAGGTAAAGAGCATCTTTTGACCTTGATAATAAGCTTTAGTTGATTTTGGAAATCAGTAATTAATTGGGGAAAGAATTTCATTAGGACTAGGAATGAAGGAAAATTGGTATTATTAAATCGTAACCTCTAGCCATTCTCATCATAACTCAAAACCTTTCTTTACATTCACTTATTTGCTTTTTTTATAAAAACCAAAACCATAAAAATATTTAAAATCCCTTTTTAATCATATCAATTGTTAATTTAATAAACATGACTAATTAGGAATACAATTGGTCCTTTGGATTTGATATCCAAACTTTTCATTCCATTGTTACTATTACGTAGGGTACACTTACTCTTGTGTAAGCCTAACATATTTTACCAATCATGTTTCTGGTGTCATTGCTGATGACTAGTTGCAGAATTCCTAACTAGTGTAATTTTGTTAAACCAACCAGTTTTGCTTATAGAAATTCTTTTATTATTTATTTAATTGTTTACTATTTATTTTTATTTTATTCGTTTATTTTCCGTTGCACTTGATCTTCTCATTTGTTTTGTATACATGCAAACTAGGTTCCAAAATGCACCATTGCAATACGAATCTGATATTGACAAGCTAATATGAAAACTTCATGTAGAGATATGCGAAGAGAGAGAAAGAGCAATGATAGCTAATCAGGCTTAGACACATATGGAATACCACACCCCTACCATGTGGGAAGCCAACACCATCCAACTTCTCTATCTACATGAGGGAGTGACATTTGACTTTAAGCATAGGTTCCTACAGATGCTGGATAACAACCCGTTCAGTGGTGCTGCCCCATGAAGATCCTATGCAGCACCTGAGGAAGTTCATCAAGTTGACCAACACGGTGAGATGAAACTATGTACCAACAAAGTATATCAGACTCTATGCTTTTCTTTTCTCTCTCTATTGGAAGGCATGTGATTGATTGTGCTCACTACTTGAGAATAGTATCACAACATGGAACCAGTGCACAAGTGTCTTTATACGAAGGTATTTCTCTCCCATGAAGACAAATCAGTACATCAGGGACATCAAAAATTTGTACAAAGAGAACAAGAGAGTCTACCTGAAGCCTGGGAAGGTTGCAAGAGATGATGAGAAGCTGTCTACACCATGACATTACTCAACAAAGATTGGTCCATATTTCTATGGTCGAGTGACTTCACACAATAGGACAAGTTTATATTCTGCTTGTGGGGGTAACCTTCTGTTAAAACACCCTGTCGATGCTATCAGGATCGTTGAAGATATATGCTCTAACCCCTATAACAACATAGGGAATAAGAGGATTTTGAAGAAAGGCGTCAACTAGGTGGAGAAAAGATGATTCCCAAATTGAATTGGAAAAGCAAATGCAAGCTCTAACATTGAAGATTGAGACACTTATGAGAGCTCAAAATCAAGTCCCCATCACGACACCTTCATTCCCAACCCGTATAGATGTGGGATTGTGCATGGCTGGGAGAATGCATTGTTGATGATGAGTTCATGGATGAGAATAATTTTGTTGGGGGAAGAAACAATTCTTATAATCAGTACCCCGACAATGTCAATCAAGTACAGGGCTTCAGGCAAAATCAAGGAATGTATAGATCTCAACCCATGCAAAATCAGAGGCCTAGACAAGAGGAGAGACAACCCACGCTTCAAGAAACCATGCTTCAATATATGGCCCAGAATGATCAAAGAATGAAGTGGGTGGAGTCTCAATTGACCAACATACAATCTTTCTTGTCACAAAGGTAGCTGGAAAACCTCCCTTCACAACCTGAACCAAATCCTAAGAGGGAGGATGTCAATATTGTGATGACTAGAAGAAAGAGGATTCAAGAGGACTCTAAGGAGAAGGAAGTTTCTTCCCAAAATGATGAGGACCAAGAAAAATGAGTGAAGAGCCCAAAGACCAATGAGTCAAGACCCAAGATCGCTCCAATGTTTTGAACATAACATGAGTCTAGATGTCCATTTTATGGGATCTTTGTTGTGTTTGAAAGCTCGGAAGATTTCCTACAAGTAGTATTTCTAGTCTTAAGTCCTAATTTTGCATCTATGATTATGAAAATTGGACATGAAGTTCAACACGAATTAGATGTTTTTTAGTGTAATTTTGAATAAGAAATATGTGGCTGAAGTCCCACATTGGAAAGAAAGAGAAGAGAGACACTACTTGTTGGATATAAATAACCATTCATTTGTCTTATGTACTCACATTTGAATTGAATAAAAACTTTGCACTTTTAAAAGTGTGTGAGAGGAAGTTCCTCTTGGGTTCTTAATTGGACCAAATATTGGTTCTTATCAAAGGTTCCTATAATCTTTGTGGCGAATCCCCACGGGACTTATCACTCTTCATAAGGTGTGGCATCTTCTTCCATTTCTTGTCTTTTCCGCCTTTTTTTGTTTATTTTTAATTTATTTAAAATTTTGTTTGTGTTAAATTCGTTATTTTTGCACTGCACTTTTCTTCATATTATATTTATCTTTGTTTCTCTTCGTCAAAGACAAGATTATTTAATTCTCAATTAAGATTATTTCCAGCCATAAAGGAAGTAATGTCACATGAAGTTGTGACTCTTGAGGACTCAACTAAAAAAAGAGCATGGAGAGTGAATGGGAGCAGACTCAAGCCGTATCTAGGTGGTGAAGTTGAAAGACTCACCACTGTGGTACAACTGCAAGAAATTTGAGCTGCAACCTAGTAAGTTTTTAATTTTTCTTATGCTTTATATATATATATATATCTAATATAGTAAATATAGGCTAAAATATAAGTAATATAACCTTAGATAAATTAACAAACAACATTTTTTATTTCTTAAAAAAAATAGGTTTAACTTGCCTAGGCGAGTGAACCTAGTATAAATTGCTCGCCTGGGCGAGTATACGACAGAGGGCCATCATTAGCAAAGGTAAAACTCAAAATTTTGCACAAAATCACTTCCACTTCACCTTTTATCTTGCTGTGATTTCTTCCATTTCACCCAAGCTCGCCCAGGCCGCTGCACCCATCCATTTTCATTGCTTTCTTCTTGCTCTTGGTCCCAAGTAAGTATTCCCCTCTTAAATCAAATAAATTTTTGAACATTATACCTCTCTTGTATGTTTGAAATGCTTGTAGTTAGTGTTCTTTTGCTACTCTTTGCAAAACATGTCTAGGTTAGAAAAATGTTAAATTATGATTCTGCCATGTTTTGCTTATTTTGTTGTATATATTTGCAATTGGTCATCTCTCCCTCTTATTTCTTTGAAAAATTTGGGTGTAGGCATGCACCAATATTACCAATTTCATGTACAAAAGTGGGTGTCCACCAAGTGTTTGTAACAATGCCACATTGAAAACAATTTGTAATTAACACATTGTTAATGCACAAAACGTGTTTCATACTTGTCCTAAACACTCTCCATGTATGCCATTGATCATCACTTAGGCCTAGCATTCAAATAGAGTCATTACTTTTTGATGTGCATCAATTGTTAGTAAGAGCCTATAATGCAATGTCAACTAAACTAACAACACTGTAGGTAAGAAAAAAATTCCAGCATTTAGTATATTTTACCTACATGATTAGTTTGCATAAATGGAATACATGGACTAAAATGCTTGATCAAAATGGTGCATTAGCAAAATAGGAAATTTTTCCATTTTGCAAGTGTCTTGATGTTACATAGGCTGCCACCTATCTATCCACTAAACTCACCATGCTCGTTAAAATGCTAAAATTGTTTTTAAGTTATTATTTCAGATGGCTCCAAAGAAATTACAGGCTAAGAGAGCTCGCAATGAATGTTCCAGTGCACCTCCACCTGAGGATTTTATCTATGATGAGCAAAGGTTTAGAAGTAAAGAGCACCAACTCAGACTTGAAGCAATCAAGAACTGGTCCTTCCTTAAAGAGAGAAGAGTTCAGCTATTGAATGAAGAATATCCAGAATTTACAAAGATCCAGCTCCTATGCATCCCAGGGTGTGACTTCGCTAGCAACATAGCAAGTAACAGGGTAAGATTAATGAGAACAATATGACTACCCTTACCCAAATATGGATGAACTTTTTGCTAAGTAACATTATGCCTAGTGACCATAACTCTAACCTTCCCATGCTTAAGTGTCAACTAGCCTATAGTATTATAACTCAGCTTAGCATTGATGTGGCCCAAATAATCTCTGATGTTATTCACCAATTCATGATCTTAGAGCCACATAGGCATCCACTTAACCCTGAGAGAGCCAACAGGGCACTTGGATTCCCTGCATTGATTACTGGTTTATGTCAGTTATTTGCAATCCAAGTACACCCCTCTAGGACCATCCGCCCTCCGATTAACCGTGCTTTCATTGAGAAATATTGTTTGTAACACCCCATACGTGTTATCATTAATAATATCACAAGCGCGCTATCAGCGTTATCTGAATGCAGTGCGGAAGCGATAGAATCGATTTTCTTGATTACATTATGCATGGAATATAAAACACACATCAAACATCAATACCTAGCCCCTGAGGTCCAGTTAACTCAAACATAGAAATATAGGCAGATACAAAAACTTAGAAAACTAAATAGAGATATCAGGAGGAAACATAAACTCATACACATAACATCACCTGTACATATATATACAACTCATAAGTTCTACCACATCTGTGGTTATACAACATAAATATGTACAGACAACAGGTGTACACTTTCACCCTATACTTATACAGAAATACAAGACAGAGATCAAAAGAAAGAGACTCTTCTAGTCTTCATCTGCAGCCCATGACCACTCCAGCACCCTCAGCTAGGGCCTCCTACCCTGTGGTAACTTCTCTTCTCTAGAAGTACCTGAAAACCACAAACCCCACACAGGGTGAGACAAACGTCTCAGTAAGCTCAGGGTTCTGGGAGATCTTCCCTTACCCTGGTTCACCCCCAAGCCAAAACATAAACAACATGACACAGCCTAGGACATCATCCTGGCCGTCACACATTCCCCAGCTCTCTGGGTACTAACTGAATGCTCTCAGCATCAGAGGTCTCTCACCTCATACTGGCTCTCAAGCCATCTCAGATCAGTCTCACAGAGGTACCATAACAGAGTGTCCACCATAAGACACTTCATATATCAGAGAGGCACCGCCTCATCACTAAACCAGCATTGCCTGAGTTACCTACTCAGGACTTCACACACACATACATATATTGCTTGAGGAATCCCTCAACTCAGGACTTCAAGAATCCAGATATGGCTCATCTAAGAGGCCTTAGGCTCTCATCCCCTCGGGAAGCCCTCTCTTAGAGATACAACATATCTGTCTATTGCCTGGCCTCACCAGGACCTTCATAACACATGCCTGGGCAAGAACATCCATAAATGGGTAATCACCTCCAGGACTTTCCACAACACGTG
This sequence comes from Glycine tomentella, assembly GCA_007407185.1. Classification (NCBI taxonomy): domain Eukaryota; kingdom Viridiplantae; phylum Streptophyta; class Magnoliopsida; order Fabales; family Fabaceae; genus Glycine; species Glycine tomentella. Next base: position 119,479 of record PYAF01004454.1, read on the forward strand.
CCTGAGAGAGATCATCCCACACCGGGGGCACTCCATCCCTTAGGAATTTCCTCTGCCTAGGAGAGATCATCTCACGACGGAGGCACTCTATCCCCTAGGACTTTCCAATCCAACGCCTGAGAGGGATCATTTCACACCGGAGGCACTCAACCCCTCAGGGCTTCACATCACATGCCTAAGAGAGATCATCTCACACAGGAGGCACTCAATCCCTCAGGACTTTCCATTGCCTGGGAGAGATCATCTCACAACGGAGGCACTCAATCCCCCAGGACTTCCCATCAGTTGCCTGAGAGAGATCATCTCACACCGGAGGCACTCATCCCTCAGGACTTCCAAGTCACATGCCCGAGAGAGATCATCTCACACCGGAGGCACTCAATCCCTCAGGACTTCCAGTCCACTGCCTGAGAGAGATCATCCCACACTGGGGCATTCATCTT
>PYAF01004454.1:128544-155724 GCA_007407185.1 Glycine tomentella
GCTGATCCAGTTTCTCATACATACATCATAGAGACAGATAACTACAAGACTTAGGCAGATTATCAAATATACACAAATATACTCAGGGAAAGTCTCATATCATAACACACAATAGTTCTGTACAGACATATACATCAGAGTCCACACCACACATACCATGGTGCTACAAAAGAATATTAGCCCTCACTGCGGGTACACAAAACTGTACATAACACAGGGTACACACACCCCAGCCCTTATCAAGGGTACAAAACATAAACAATCACAACTGAGCCTTCAAGCTCCTCTGTTGCTCCTCAGTCAGCAGCCAAGTCTCTACTGGGCCTCCTGCCCTGAGACTGTTCTTCTCGTCTAGAAGAATCACTTGAAATCATAAATCCCTACAAGGGATGAGTTATACATCTCAGTAAGTTTAGGGTCCATGGGAAAACAATCCCACCTTGGCCCACAATTCATAATACAAACATCAGACAAGCACACACATCATATTTGGCCCCATGACCTGGTCCTTTGACCCTCAAACACATGAGCAGCTATCTGCTCCACACATCTGGCAGAGAACCCTCAATGTCGAGGCAGAGGACTCTCAATGCCCTGGCAGAGAACCCTCAATGCTGTCTCAAATGGCAAAGAACCCTCAATGCCTTGGCAGAGTACCCTCAATGCCATATCCATCTATTGGCCAACAGATCACTAACCATATCATTCATTCAACAACCACCACATATGCATACATATCATTAGAAAAAATGCACAGCCAATGCATGCATCATGAATCATGACCACCACTCCCCCGGAGTGTGGTATGCAACCAAGTGGGAATTATTTTCCAGGGACTCAGAACTTACCTGGCAAGGTCTCAGTCTGCAGTCCTTTTCCTGCTCTGTGGCTCCCGCCACCAATAATCTCAGAATCAAGCCCTGATCAAGGCATATGCACATTTCATATCAAAATCAAGCCAACTGGCTATCAATCACAGATCAAAGCATATCAAAATTCCCCTATCCTAGGGTTCAATAATACTCAGCCCCACACAAGGCTGTTCACAGACCATTCAAGGTCCCTCAAGGCTGAATGCCAAGCCTCTAAGTCATCTGAACTCCGAAACACCACATACATGGCATAGTTTCCTCAGCCTTAACCTCAATTATCACTAGAACGGACTGAGTTCCACTCAAAGTCTCGTTCAAATAGCCACTTGGACTCAGCACAACACAATCAAGGCTCTAGCCTATCAGAGATCCATCCACAAGTGACTCTACACAAGTCACACAGGCATATACAGAGCCAAGATTCAAAGTCATCAGAATCAAAAACTGAAAGCTAATCCTTCATCTATTCCTCGCTCTAAACAAGTTTCTCTACAGGACCCTGGGCTAATTCTAGCCCCATCTCATATGGGTCACTATTCATGGAAACCCCCAGGATCAAAATTAAACGGAGAAACTTGAGTATCTTACCTCAGTGACAACTCAAAAGACCTCAGGACAGCTTCCTCAAGCTCTAGCGTCCTTTATACGTTGTGGGTCCTTGCCAAACTCAAGTTCTCTGAGGGTGTTTCCTTGAGAATTCAATACTCTTTCACAAGGGGTTTTCAAGAAAACAATTGAAGGATTATAGCTTTCCAAATGGTTTCCTCAAGTTCAAAGGTCATAAGAAGGTGTTTTAGCCAAGCTAAAAGGTCCTAGAAAGCTTGGAGCAAGCTCTAATGGAGGTTGGAGGCTGAGGGAAGAAGAAACACAGCTTTTCCCTTCATTTTTCGCGTTTTTGGCCTTAAATATTGCCCCTGACCGACATGCGGCGCCCTTGGCGCCACCTTGGCGCTGATGGCGCCAACTTCCAGTGCATCTGGCGCCCCTAGCGCCACTTCGGCGCTCTTGGCGCCAACTTTCAGCACCTATGGCGCTCTTGGCGCCACACCGGCACTCCTGGCGCCAACTTCCAGCACCTGTGGCGCTCCTGGCGCCACACCGACGCTCTTGGCGCCACATGTAGAATTAGCCTATGTACCCTCGGTAGTACACAGGCTTGTTGGCGCGATACCTTTTGTTCGGCTTAATTCTCCTATTTTCACCTGCTAACCATCAATTTTAGACTAAAACACCTCATGAAGGCACAAAAATGAGGGTCCTTACACTTGTTGTTTGCTTTTGCTAGCTTTTGAGCTTCTAAATGCATCTGTTGAAATGCATCAACTTCTCAAATTCAGAATTTACCTCTGATTCTGTACTTGATGATTCATCTTCTTCATTAATGGCAGATGTAAGGCATAGGTGAGCTTCAACTTCTTTTTCTGAGGAGGATTCAGAACTTGTTGATTCATTATCCTCCCAAGCAATATAGGTCTTTATAGGCTTTCCTTCCCTTCTAGATCTCTTCTCAACTTGTGGCTTCTTTGATAATGAGGGACAATCTGATTTTATATGACCTTGCTTTCCACATTCAAAGCAAGTGATTGAGGAGGAGTTGTTGTTCTTGTTGGTGTTGTCATTTCTTTTCTTTTGAAATGGTTGCTTTCTGCCCTTATTCTTCCTTAGAAACTTGGAAAACTTTCTTACAATGAGATTCATATTCTCATCATCATCATCTTCACTTGAACTATCATCTTTTTCTATCTTTGAAGGTGCAGCTTTTAATGCAATGCTCTTATGCTTTTTATTTGCATCTTCACCATTTGTTAGCTGAGATAATTCAAGCTCATATGCTAAAAGCTTACCAAACATAGCTGCCATAGACATTTGTGATAGATCCTTTGATTCTTTAATGGCTGTGACTTTAGGTTGCCAATCCCTTGTTAGACATTTGAGAATTTTGATGTTCAGCTCTTCTACATCAAAAGTTTTTCCTAGTCCAAGCAAGTGATTCACAATGTGGGTGAATCTTGTTTGAAGTTGTGAAATGTTCTCATCATCTCTCATCTTGAACATTTCATATTCATGAATGAGAGTGTTCTTCCTTGATCTTCTCACATCATTAGTTCCTTCATGTGTAACTTCAAGTAATTCCCACATTTCTTTGGCACTTTTGCACCTAACAGTCCTAAAAAATTCATCAGAAGATAAAGCAGAAGTTATCATATTTTTTGCTTTGAAATCATATTGAACCATTTTCTTTTCTATTTCTGACATTCCATCCCATTCTTTTGGTATTGTTTTGCCATCAACAATCTTGGTTGGAATGAAAGGTCCTTTCTCAATACAATTCCAAGCACCCGGGTCATTTGATTGGATAAAGATTGGCATTCTATTCTTCCAAAAGTTGAAATGTTCCCCTTCAAATAAAGGTGGTCTATTCAATGAGACTCCCTCTTTGAAATTTATTTGATTAGTATTCATTGTCAAGGATTTTGAAAAGATCTTGAGCAAATTACAAGAACCGGCTCTTGATGCCAATTGAAAATATAATGAACACTTATGCAAATAACCAAGGGGGGGGTGAATTGGTTTTACCTCAGAGTTTTTAAAATTCCTTTCAAAAGTGTTACAGCGGAAGACTTTCAAGAAGGATCGTATCTTTAAAAAACAATTTTCTTCACCTTCACCTTCTCTTTTACTTTCACCTTTACACAATCAAACCACTCTTGTGCAGTGACCAATCTTGTGATATGAACAAAACTTAATACTTCAAGAATAATATGAACATAAACAAAAATATTCAATCACACAAGATTTATACTTGTTCACCTCTCAACCCTGGAGGCTACATCCAGTTTTCTTCTAACCAAACCTTGGTTAGAGTTCCACTATAACAAATATAATATCTTTACAAGATTACAATGATCTTTTTTACCCTCCTTAGATAAAATTCAAAATCTAAACCTATAGATTTTTCAAAAGATCAAGAACCAGAGATCCCCTCTCTGTTCTCCCCTCTAGAAACCTTTCTAGAAAAAGCTTTAAAGATTACAATTTGTTATAAGAACATTCAATACAATCACAACACAAAATATCAATCAACAATAAACAAGCTTATAGTTCAAGAAAGATATCACCTCTTATTCCTCAGTAAATTCAATGAAATGAATGATCTAACCAAACTGAAAATGTATGCAATTGATCTTTCTTGATGACTTCTTTAATCAGAAAGCTTGAACAAAACTTCACATCATATATGTTGGTTTAAATGGAGTCACTTGAAGAATGGACAAAGGATCAAGCTTAGTTTTGTGCTTCCAACATGCCTTGAAACCTTGGAGATTAATTTGTGATTTATGTAAAGGGAAGAAGCATTTCTGATGATCCAAGTGCATAGCATTCATATCATTCATTAAGTTAATTAGATTGAGTTTTAAAATACACAAATCTTTGATAAATTGGTTAAGTATTATCAAAAGTTTTTGGAAAAATAAGTTTCTACCGATTTAATCGATTACATTAAGATAAGAATTGATTATTTTGTTCTTTGTGCTTTCTGGAAAACTTTTCAAGAACAATGTAATCAATTACGTATCAGATTAATCGATTATTTTATCTATGATTTCATATAAACTGCTTTGATCAATAGTTTAATCGATTACCAACAATCAGTAATCGATTACATAGGCTAAATAGAAAAAAAATATCATATTCCTGTCTTAATTGATTACCAAAGACAGTAATCGATTACATCATATGCCTATGGTTAACATGTTTTGCTACTTTAATCGATTACCAAATTTAGTAATCGATTACATAGTTCAAAATGGTTTCTGAAGCTTCCTGTCTTAATCGATTACCAGAATCTGTAATCAATTACATAGTGTATTTCAAAATATGAAGCTTCTTGTCTTAATCGATTACCAGAATCAGTAATCAATTACATAATGTATTTCAAAATATGAAGCTTTTTGTGATTACAAGACGGAATAATCGATTATTCTGTTCGTTGCTCATACCCAGAATTTCTATTGAACAGTTTAATCAATTACAGTCTTGAAATAATCGATTACATAAGCAAAATAATCGATTACAGAAGCGTGTGTAATCGATTACTGACAGTTAGAAAAATCTATTATAAATAGAACCCTTGCTCAACTGTTTTACTAACTTAATCAATTCGTATTCTGAGCATTCTAAGGCTTTCTAAACATTCTTTTAGTGATTTTCAGGGTTCATAGAGTTCTTGCTTTCACAAAAACATTCATAGGTTGTTGAGTGTTTCTAAAAGCAAGAAGTTCTTTGTCAAAGCTTGAGGGAAGTGATGTTCTGAGTTTGTTTTCAATATTCAACCTGGTGTAATCATTCATATGCATATCATTCATTGGATCATCAGGTGATTTCTTTCCTTAAACTCTGTGATTGTAATTCTTTTGTGAAATCTTGTATTTGATAGTCTATTGTAATTGGGTTTCTTGCTTGTAATCTAGAGATAGAGTTTCTCTAGGGGATTTGCTGAGTGGTGTTCTCAGTGGGTTGTCTCTAAGAATCTAATAGTGTTGTAGATTTCTGAACTTTATCTAGGGTTGATAAAGAGAGACTTTGTAATAACTTGTAAGAACTGAAAATTGCAATAGTTGAACTCCATTCTAGTGTTGAGTGGAAGAAAACTGGATGTAGCTTCATAGTGTTTGAAGTGAACCAGTATAAATCTTTGTGTGTTGTTTATTTTCTTTATATTGGTTATATTTTGTTATTCTTTATTGTGTGTTTTTGTTATCAACAAAGTTCTTGAGCTACTACATACCTTGGGTTGAGCATTAGATTGAATAAAGGTTCTTGGTTTCAAAAGTGATAAAGATCCAAAGGGAAAAAACTCTGTTTTTGTTCAAGAAAATTTTTAAATTACCAAACCTAACCAATTCACCCCCTTCTTGGTTAAGTGTGAAGTGTTCCTATATTTTACAATATAGACAATGACTTCATATCATGTAAAACTCCATGACTCCTAGAATATTTTGAGTTTTAAGAACTCTAGAAAGTGATTTTCTCAATGCTTGTACGAAAACTTCACAAAAAATTTCCTTACAAAAATCAGTGCAAGCTGTTCTATTTATAAAAAAACAGACTTAACTAACTATAATCGATTATTTCGTCAATGTAATCGATTATTTTAACTGATGTAATCGATTATTTCAACCAGATAATCAATTAAAGTGTTCATCAGGAATTTGGAAAAATGTCAAGAACAAAATAATCGATTAAGTCATCATGTAATCGATTATTCCAGATGACCTGAGTTTTCTAATACACATGGATAATCGATTAAATTTCCAAATAATTGATTATCACAGACAATGTGAAAAACTCATCAATGCATATTTAATCGATTACGAATATCTGGTAATCGATTAAACCAGATGAAAATGCTTTTGTGAATTATGCAGTGACTCAGATAATCGATTATTCCGTGAGGTAATCAATTATCACAAAGCACGTCTATTTCAATGTTCAGCACATTTAATCGATTACAAATCAATGGTAATCGATTAAAATGTTCATAAGGCAATGTGCAGACCTGTTCACATGCATTTAATCGATTATATCATATATGTAATCGATTAAAATAGTGAAAAACAATTTTTGTAAAAATCTAATTGCCTTTATGACTTAACATCTAAATACTTATTACCATATGATTAAACATGATTAAATGTATGTATGAATGCATGAATTAATCAACATTAGTGAGGATTATGAGGCTTAACCACTTGAACCAAGCTTTAAGCAAGAAATTACAAATGCCATCAATTGAGTGGGCATGTAAAACATCAAAACTTGCATTCTTAATTCCATATCTTCATCTTCCTCATAGCTAACAGACTTTTCCCAAAAATCCAATCATTACAACAACAACATCATTCACAGTTTTATCCATCAACAAGCAAATTCATCGCATCCCATTAGTTAAAAACATAATTTTTCTTGAAAATCAACACACAACAGGGACAAACATATATCTCCGTAATTGGGTTCCTTGACCCCCAACTATGGTATCAAAAACTATAACCAAACTATAATCTCCTCTTACCTATCTACAAATTCTCCCGTTAGCTCCTTTGAAATGTCATTTTGAGATTTCTCAAGTTCATGTGCTTTGGTCCAAACGCAGAGCTCTTTATACCAAATCGAATATAATTTAGTATAGATTTCAAAGACAAGGTTAACATTAACATTTGGGGTCAAATACCCACTCAAATTTAAAAAGAGGCTAAAATTGTGTTTTGGGAGTCCACATCAAAAGGACATCATTTTGAAATTCCGATCACACCAATGCGACCGGGGCTCAACAAAGGTCACAAACATGACATCAATGTTATAAAAAGAAAACTTTTACAACGTCTCATTTTCAAAGGTTTTTCAAAGGAAGTATAAAGACACCCAATAACGGTACCCAAATCACACTAGATATCAAGAGAGACTTTAAACTAGCTAGGAGAAGACAAGGAAAACACGGTTACCTCAAAGAAACCGTGAAAGGGAAGATTAGAGGCTCTGTTCTCTATCGGATCCTCGAGTTGAGTTTTGAAGATTCCATTCCGATTAAAGTTTTCCTCTCTATGCGGTGGTTCAACAACAAGAAACAGTGGCTAATGGCGGTCACCGGTGGCTGTGGCTGGTGGAGGAGAAGGGGTTGGCTGGCTGTTTTGGGGAAGAAGAAGGCCATTTTTTTGAGTTTTGACGCTGCTGTGCAAATTTATAACCGCCTTTACTCGCCCAAGCGAATTTTGGCTGGCATTTTGGCTTACCTGGGCGAGCTGATCCAATTTTGAAATTTCACTGTTGCTGTGAAAAATTAATATTTCATGCTTCAGTTGTTATTTCCAAAATCCCAACGGTCAAAATTTCATATGTGGGTTAGGAACCTACCTTTAAAATTTTAAGGTGATCCAATGGTTAATGAATTGGTTTTGGGTCAAACTCGGAATCACTCAATTATAACGCAGCTCAAACAAACTCCACATAACTTGACATCTACTCCAAGTAATTGCACATGGATAATTCACATAACATTTCAACTAATATAAACTAATCAAATAATAAAATAACACAAGAAATACATCAAACACTTATTTCAGTTTATTGAAATTTCAGGGTGTTACACCATAGGTCAATGTGAATGGACTTTAAAATGAGCTATCATTGGTTCCTTCCAGTAATTGTACTTCACACCTCTGAACATGGGTGGTTTGTTGGTAGAGTATCCTTCTTCCATTTCTTTCTTTGATTGCTGGATCTTTTCCTCGGTATTGTTAAATACTCAACCCGTGAGGCTGAGCTCTAATGCCAACTAAAATATCAACAATCACACTAGAAGGGGGAGTTAAATAGTGTGTTAATCAAAGATAATAACTTTTTGGAATAAAGACTTTTATCACCAATTTAAAATAATATACAACATTGTCGTCTATAACGACTTGCCTCGTCGTTACGATATCACCATTCTAAACGTGTAATTTCATTTTTTTAATGAAAACTCCATTAATTTGATTATGAAAATGAGAGTAAATTTTTCGCAATAATACATTCATCCAAAAATGCACACATACGTAAATATATATATATTAAACATATACATATCATTCATATGTCATAACATAATTCAATTTCTACATATAAATATAAGCTTGAGATTACATGTCCGATCAAAGAGAAACAAGGAACCGACTAAGAAAGAGTTGATAACAAAACACAACTCTCTCCCAAAATAAATTCCAACGTTGCCATGTTGGCTTGGCGGCTCCAACAAAAGAAATCTCTCTTCAATATCACCTATTGTCGATCATCTGCTCCCATGAACATAGGTTCATGATCATCACATGTACCAACCACACGTTACCAAATTGCAAGGGTGGGTTTATTATACAAAATCAACAAGTTCCATATAGCAATAATTAGAAAGAAAGCAACCATAACAACCACAACCATTCTCAGTAATCAATCAGTTCAATACACACTCAACAAACTAGTCATCCACCATTCAAATTAATTATGCTCAAAATGATGCATGCACCTGACTCCACTCTCACCATGCAATGTGGTACCAGTCTCATGGAAATAGCCTCTCTCAGAAAAATGATTCAGTAGTTTATCGGGGTCACCCTACCCTGTCATGCACTGGCCATTCCCCCCCACGGTGATCAGCTAGAGGCGCAAGGGAATTCCAAACCGAGTGACATGCCCCTTAGTACCCGCGTTTTTAGCCCATAAAAAAACCACTGTTGGATATAGGGGTAGCAACATGAAGAATGAAGCCTATGATTTAGAAGATTGTTTTGAGCTTTTCACATGCCTTGAAAATTGTAATTCAAATAAAGTGTAGTAGAAGGCAACCTTTTGATCCTTGCATTGCATTCACATACTCATTAACATGCTTAAATGATTTTCATTAAAACATCAAATGACTATTTGAAAAATGATTTAATTGAGTAATATTTTTGGAAAAATATAATTTTACTATTTTAATCGATTACATAACATTTTAATCGATTATTCAGTTCATGTTTCAAACTGGAAAAGTTTCTATGAACATAATAATCGATTACCTACCGGATTAATCGATTATTTGGCTCATATTTGAAACTAGAAAGATTTGGTGAATGTTTTAATTGATTACACACTTATTGTAATCAATTACATAGTGTAAAATGTATTTTGTGCCTTGCTGTGATAATCGTTTACCATCATTCGTAATTGATTACATAGGCCATTTGAAAAAGCCTGCTTTGCTGCTTTAATCGATTACCATTATTTGTAATCGATTTCACATGCTATTTTCTGAAACTGAACTTTTCTGATTTAATTGATTACAGCTCAGTTTAATCGATTATTTTGTTCGTTGTTGAAACCCAGAATGTGCCTTGAACACTTTAATCGATTAAGTGACAATTTAATCGATTACATATGCATTTTAATCGATTATTTGGAGTGTGTAATCGATTACAGATGGTTCTATTATAAATAGAAGGAAGACTTGACTTGTTTTCTAGCTTGAACACTTCGTATTTTCTGAGTATACACAAGCCTTCTAAAAGATTGAAAATGATTTTCTGGGTTCTCTAACTTCTTGTCCCACTCTTTAATCATCATGAGCTATTGAATGATTCTTGGGAAAGATATTTCAAGAGTTTAATGGAGAGCATATTCTGAAATTCTATTTTTTGCTATTTCACCTTGATTGGTAATTCATATGCATTCACATTCATTGGATCATCAGGTTTTTCTCTCCATAATCTTTTATTGTAATTTTGTTTTGGTATTTCTGTTATTTGATGCTATTGTAAGTGTGTTCTTAAAGCTTTGACTATAGTAGTGTTCTCTAGGAAAGAATAGAGTAGTGTTCTCTGGTTCTTGTTCCTTAGAAGTCTAATAGGGTTTTAGATTTCTATTCTTTATCTAGTGTTGATAAAGAGAGGATGTTGTAAAGCTTGTAAGAACATAAATTTACAATAGTGGAACTCTAATCTAGTGTTGATTAGAAGAAACTGGATGTAGCTTTTGTTGTGAAGTGAACCAGTATAAATTGCTTGTGTTGATTTTCTTTACTCTATCACTACAAGTCATCTTGTTCATTTATTATTGGTTTCATTATCATTACCTAACAAGTTCTATTTTGAGCTATTGATTTCTTGAGTTGAGTAATTTGATTGAGTAAAAACATTCTTGGTTTTAAAAGTGATAAAGATCCTTAACTCTGATTTGATAAATAAATTTTAAAAGACCAAGTTTCAACAAATTCACCCCCCTCTTGGTTATTGTGGGTATTCCTATTGTTTTCAAGGTACACACTGCCTTCATTCTATTTCCATCTATGCAATTATGAAGTATGAAACATGAGCACCATCAATGCACTGGCCGTGGATAGGGACCAACCCTTCCTCGCAAGGATATCCAATAAGTCATGCACCCCCCATGTACATACACAACATACAAATATGTGCTCATTAATGCACTGACCGTGGATAATGATCAACCCTTCCTAGCAAGGATATCCAACAGGTCACTGCACCTCACATGTACAATGTACATCCATTATGATGACATCATCAACATCAACCTCATCTCTCATCTATGTCATCATCAACATCAATCTCACCTCAATCTAAATATCATCAACAACATCAACATCATTTCATTTCAACATCATCATCATAAACATCAAAATCGTCTCATATTAATAAAATCATCAACATAATCTCATTTTAACATCATCATCAACATCACAATCCTTATTCATTCACAATCCATATTACCCTGAGACTGGTATTTTAGGAAAATTCTAAATTAAAGAAGAGAACTACAATATAGAAAATAAACTTTTATGCCTATTTAAAAATTTAAGGAATTAAATAGGAGAACATATTATAAAATTTTGGGCAGAGTCTCCTTTGTAATAAAGACTTCCCAAAAATCCAATCATTACAACAATAACATTATTCACAGATTTATCTATCAATAACAAATTCATCGCATCCCATTAGTTAAAAATAGTGTTTCTTGAAAACGAGCACACAACAGGAACAAACATACATCAATAATAAATATATCGCATCCCATTAGTTCAAAACATAGTTTTTCTTAAAACCAGCAAACAACAGGGACAAATATACATCCCCCATAATGGGGTTCCCTGACTCCCAACTATGGTATCAAAAGATGAAACCAAACAGTAAACTTCCCTTACCTATCTATATCCCTTTGTGAGCTCCTTGTGGCGTTGTTTTGAGATCTCTCAATTTTACATGCTTTGGTCCAAACCCAGAACTCTATATACCAAATTGAAGATAATTTAGTATAGATTTCTCACCATATATGATTTGGTTCTTCCTATAATATGTGCTAATCTATAAATCATTAAATTCTCATCTTTTAGTATGTTAAACTATACTTCCTAAGTTTTCTATCAAGGTATTACATGTCTCAATTGGAATTTTAAAACTCTAGATACAATATTTTAAAAACAAAACTCTGAATATGCCAGCGGGCTCAAAATTCCATACTAACATCTCTTATTGTTTTCACAACTGCAAGCAGTACACAAGCTAGATTTGGCTGAAATTTTAATATGTTAAGAGTTCACATCTATATATTTAATTCGATGTATCATAATCCTAATTTGAGTGAGGAATGAGAAAGATATAAATTTTAAAAACAGATGGCAGTAGCTATTTGGGTGTGTATAGTTTCAAATAGCTTGTGTTCAAATAGAGTCTGAGCAGGATTCACTACTCATTTTGGTCCCATATTTTAGGACAAAATAGAGGACATCTTAATCTTTAATATTATTGGTCAAACACCTCATTTGGTTAAGTTTAGAGGGAGATATAAAATTCTTAACACAGTCCAAAATTTAGCTTAAAATCATACGAATTTCAACACCAATACTTATCACAATATTTGGCTGGAATGCTTAAAGAGCTTGAGGAGTAAATCTTCCATCTTCTAATAGAATATTTTGAATGAAGAAATGATATGTAATTTGGTGAAGGCTATGGTGTTAAGTCAAGATGTAGAAAGAAAGATGAAAGCAAAGTGAAAAGAGAAAAAGAAGAAAGTGACCGTGAGGTGTAGAGTGAGAGATTTTAGATGCAGAATTTTAATTCAAAGAGAGTATTTATAAAAGAAAAACTAGTTAGGATGGAAAGGAATTAGTTATGATGTAACTTAGTTAGTCCTTGGTTTGGTTCTAATGTAACTTAGAATGACCTATAGATATTTTAATTCGTATGCATTAAATGCATGCTTATTAAGCAAAAGCCAAAGATTCCTTAAGCATGGCTGGCCATTCAACGTGTACAAGCTTGTCCAAGAGGCAAAATTTGATTTTTCTTATGTATGGCATTGCAATTATTTATTGCACACCAATGCTAGAGCTTACACATTCAAATGCACATGGTTTGTACTTCAATTTCCAATTGATTCGTGTTAAAAAATCCCACGTGCACTTGCTTTGCTTTATTTAAAGTTTGTCTCTTTTGATCAATACCTCTTGTACTTCGTATGTTTTCCAATTAATATGCTTGCTACTTATGTGTCATACATCTAAAAATCTTAAGCTCTTATCCCATATTCCACATGGCTAGATCTCCTTATGTTACTGAAATTTTGTTTCTTTTGTTGAGTTAAATGATCATGACTAAATCTACTCTAAGCACTTCTAAACTTGCCACTTGGATCCATTAGTTTCCTATCCCATCCTTCTTGTATCACACTACCGTCACATGTGTTCCTCATGTGATAATTTTTCTTCATAACACCAAATCCTTGCATCATATAACAATGTATTAATTATCACATAAATATTTCAAACATTAAAACAAACTCAAGATTTTTTAAAAAATGAGGATATTACATTCCTAATCATAAATTTTTTACCAGTCTAGGTACTCCAAGTTTTCTTGTGATATTTTTTGTTACTAAGGGTAATTTGGTAATTTGTCATCCCAGGGGCATTTGTGTATCTTCTTCAAGTTCCATCTCAAAATATCTAAGGCAAAATATATAAGGGTATTTTGGTAATTTTAACCTTAAGGCTATTATTGTAATTTCCATCTAAAAATATCTAACGAAAATATCTAAGGGTATTATTGTAATTTTCACTTCAAAATATCTAACAAAATATCTAAGGGCATTATTGTAATTTTACCTCAAGGACATTTTTGTAATTTCAACTTCTAGAGTTATATGGTAATTCTCACATCAAGAAAAAGGGTAATTTGGTCATTTTCCTTTAAACATTTTTGTAATTTCTCTTTTTTTTATCTCTAATTAACATTTCACACCGAGTAGTTGCACAAGAATTATTCACACAACAGTTCAACTAATCTAAATGAATAAAGTAAATAAATAATACAAGAAATACATTAACCATATATTTTTAGTTATTGAAATTTCAAGGTGTTATATAATAACCCTGAGTCCTGGCGTGGACGGCGCGAGCAATCTGCGAGGATAGCGCTGGTTTTCTGCAGAAACCAGTTGCAGAAGTGTGGCGCGATCAGCGCCATGCCTCTAGTGTGTGGCGCGAGTGGCGCCATAGGTTCTGGGGGTTGATGCCTGGGGCGCCAGGTTGGCGCAGGTGGCTCCAAATAACACAGAGGACCTGTTCTTCTTTGCAGTGGGCGCAAGTGGAGTCAATCTGGCGCGGATGGCGCCATTGGTTCTGGAGGTTGGCGCAGGTTGCGCCATGATGACGCGAGGGGCGCCACAGGTACTGGAGGATGGTGCGGATCGTGCGGGTGTGGCGCGGTGGGCGCCGTGGGTTCTGGAAGCTGGCGCGACAGCTCCGGCAGACCCACTATAAAAGGGGCATTTTACGAGTTTTTGGCCAAAACTTCCCTATCTTCTTCCTCCAGTGACCTTACCTCCATTGTTGAGTGCTCAAGCTTCCTTGACGTTTGTTTGTTCACCAAATCACCTTCCTTAAACCTCCATTGTGCTGAAAAAAGCTTGGTGAGCTTGAATCCTTCATCATTTCTCCTTGAAAAACCCCAAATCAAAGAATCCCTTTCTCAAGGGAAGTTCATAGAACTCGAGCTCGGCGAGGAACAGCGGCGATTCGTGGATACCCAAGCTTAGGGAAGTCGTCCTTGGGCCTTCCTTGCCATCTTTGAGGTAAGAAACTCGAGATTCACCGCTTGATTTGTGAGTTGGGGTTTTGGGTGAATAGTGACCCACTTGTGATAGAGCTAGTATTAGCCTTGGGTCCTTTAGAAACATGTGTTTAGAATGTTGTGAGGATGAAGGATTAGCTCTCATATGTTAGTTTGGTGAACTTTGAGTTGTGGCTCTATGATATGCATGTATAGTTGATATGCTGAGTTGCTTGGCTATGTTGTGACATGCAAGAGCCATATGCAAGAGCCATAGTATATGGTATGGATGTGCTTGAGAGGCCATATGAACGGTGTCTCATGTGTGATATGAACCGTTCAAGCCATATGTGAACCCTTGAGCCATTGGGCTGTTGAGAGCTTTGAGCTCATTGTGTTTGGCTTGTGTTGAGTCTGGGGTGACTCTAATGCCATGTTTAAGATGAGATAGACCGCTGAGGGTCTATGAGATGGCTTGTGAGTGATGAGCCTTGATGAACCTTAAGTTAGAGGACTTGTGGTCTTGGAAAGGACTGAGGTTCCTTTCATGGTGACGGTTGAGGACCGTTGTTATGTTGTGCCTGATATGGCTGGATTGATGTTTGATATGTGCTTGTATGCCTTGTATAGGGCGTGACACCGAGGGTGTCAGTGGCGTGGGCCACAGAGCAAGGGAAGAACTGCAGAGCTCGGCTTTGCCAGGTCAGTTCTTGGTCCCTTGGGGATGTTTTCCACTTGCTTGTGCTCCACCATACTCCGAGGAAGTGATGGTTGCATTCATGATGCATGCACTGATGGTTGTTGCATCCTCATAATGATATGTATGCTTGCATTTATGCTTGAGAAATGTATGATACTTGTGATTAGATCTTCTGGCCAGTTAGATAGATATGGACCTCCCTAGGAGATGGGTTTCCTCCTAGTTTGGTTTGCTCATGGTTGATGAGATCCCAGGGGTCGGTGATCCCTCAAGACCAAGAGATAGGTGTGTCCCGTCGCGGTTGATTGCCTATTCTCGGAGGTACCATATACGTGCGTCCATGCGTAAGGGGTAGCTCCCGATGGGATGGCACGGGTGTGAGTTCCGGTCTCACACAGGTTGGCGTTGATGAGATCCGCTGTACATAGAGCAACGTGACTTGCTTGTATTGTTATGAGGGCCGGGAGGCCAGATTGTTTGTGATGCCTAATGACTTGTGTCATGGAGAGTGAGCCAGGGTGGAGGAGATGACTCCAAGGACCTTGAGCTTACTGAGATGTTTATCTCACCCCGTGTGGGGCTTATGTGGTTTCAAGTGACGCTTCTGGCAGAGAGGAGCGGTCTCAGGGCGGGAGGCCCCAGTAGAGACAGCATATGCTTGGCTGTGAGGCAGCTTGAGGAGAGCTTGGTGGCTCAGCTTTTGATGATTTATCGTACCCTGTAGAGGAAAAATGTGTGTGTGCACACATGTATTCTTTTGTTATGTATACGCTGTGTATGCCCTCGTGTGAGGAAGGATCTGTGAGATCAGAAGCATTTGGATGCTTATTTTTTTATATAGACACTTCGAGTGTTAGATGTTGTATATGTACATAACCAGCTTATGTTATGTATTGATGTTTCCTCTTGTTATATCTGTTGAGATATTTGTGTTATCTGCCTATGATTATGTTTATGAGATCTGGATCAGCAGGGGTTTGTCATGCTTTGTGATGAGATATTTTATGAGTTCCATACATAATGTAATCAAGAAATATGGTTTTCGATTTATGCTTCCGCAAAAAGTTTTTAATTAAAATGATTAAGCGCTATTATGATAAATAATAATGTTAATACACCGGGTGCACACGGGGTGTTACATTTAATGGTATCAGAGCAGTTTCTTGATGGAAGCATTATGTATGGATTGTGTGTTGCTCTTGACTGTTGTTTGAATTTGACATGACTATTGCATGTGTGGATACTAGTTGTGGGTCTGATCAACTCACTGTTTGGTGTGCATGTGTAGTGTCATGACGAGATCCAGAAACAACAGTGGGGCGACAAATGCCCAGCCTGATCTAGTGGCGGCTGCATTGGCAGCCATGCAGCAAGAGCTAGCTGCAAATAGGCAGATGCAGGAGGCGATGCAGCATGAGATGGCTGCCAACCGAGCGATGAACGAGGCCTTGATGAAGGCTAATCAGGAGATGATGGAGGAGATGAGAATCCTGAGAGGAGGTGACAAAGCATCCTCGACACCTCCTACACATGAGGGTGACGGTAGCCGTCATCAGGCTAGTGGTAGCCATATGAGAGGGGACCAGGTGTCCCATACTGAGGCTGATGATGATGTTGCAGCCCGAGGGAAGATGCTTATCACATTCCGTAAGCATGACCCTCCAGTGTTTCTTGGCGTTATGATCCTGTTGCCGCAGCTAGGTGGCTGCAGGCTTTGGAGAAGATATTCATGGTGATGGAGTGCCCCGATCACCAGAGGTTGCTGTATGCGACCTATATGCTTCAGGGCGATGCCCATGAGTGGTGGACCACCACACATCAGTTGCTGAGAGGCCGGGGAGAGGTTGTTACCTGGCAGGTGTTTGAGGCCTGTTTCCTGGACAAATAATTTCCCAGGGATGCTAGAGAGCAGAAGCAGGCAGAGTTTGATGGTCTTGTTCAGGGGAACTTGACTGTGGATGAGTACTTGGCCAAGTGATCGAGGTTGTACTTAATCAAATTATTACGGTTTAAATGTAGTACTAGGAAGTGACTCCTAGGTCGTCTCTCAAGGATCAATTGTCTGCGTTAGGGATTGAAAACGTGTATTGAAGGGGTTTTTGGCAGAATGCGGGAATCTAAATTAAAACAGAAATAACAACTAATTGCAGTGATTAAAAACAAGTCAGACCCTTAGAACAGATTGCGCCTCTAATTTCCTTGGTTCACGAAAGATAATATGTCCTACTTAATCCTTATCAGTCCAGATTAATCAACTAAGCGAAGATTAACCTAAAACTTCATTACACGAATTAAGCAAACGTGAACCTCGTCAGGGCAAGCTCTCAGGATTAAGCAAACTGAGATTACTGAATCAATCAATATCAGAATCATTAAGCATGACTCTAATTCGAAAAATACAGAATAGAAACCCCAACAAGGAAGAATCAAGCAGAAAACGAATTGCAATTACAGAGAACCTCCATTAAAGGGTTGCAATCTGTCCTTGGTCCAACCCTAGGATTTAGCCTTCCATTAATTCGAAAATAACAACAGAAACGCGAATTGAAACGAAACTGAACATTAAACGAAATTCAAATGCAAAAACGAAATTAAACAGAAACGAAAACGAAACCCTAAATCTAAATACTGAAAGCAGAAAATGAAAACGAGATTAGAAGATGAAGCAGGAACGAATTTAAACACTGAAATTGAAACGCAGTTGTATTCTGAAAATAGAAAATCCAGACAGAACGAAAAACCCTAAAAACAGAGAAAAGCAGAAAACGAAAATGCTAAAAACCCTAAAAACGTGAATAGTCTATAGTGTTGTAGACGAAAATTAGTGTATCTCTGCATGGGCATAGTATTCGAAATATATAGAAACTGACCTAAACGAAAATGGGCTTTTCCTAACAATTTTGGCCCAAAAACGAAAATAAAATAAAATGAAAATAAAATGCTGATGCCACATCCCAATCTTCAAGTCCATGCATTAATTCCAAGCCCATTTAATTATTAATCTGCCCTGAAAATCAAATTGGAATAATTAAACTTAAAATAATCCAAATTAATTAAAATATGAATTATCGGTCCAATTAAATCCTAAATGAGAAACAGTGCAAAATGTGAACGATTGAACATAATTCAAGGATTAAAATGAGTACAGAAAGGTGAGAAAATAAAGGTAAATAGTGACTCATCACCAAGTTTAATGAGCTGGCCAAATATGCTCACTTCAGGAGATCTTTACCAGATGCTGATATACTTGTTGCTAAGTTCCAGAGGGGACTTAGGGAGAGCATTGAGAAACGGGTTGCCGGTAGTGGATCCCGTGACATGGATAGCTTGGTGAGGTAGTGCCGCCAAGTTGAGGACATGCTTCGCAGACACCGAGGCAGTCAGTCTTCCCCCTCAGTCAGACAGGAGGGGAGAAGGCCCAGCAGTTCTGGCCCACCCAGAAAGGGTAAGGGCAAGGATTTGAGAGTCTCTACCTCTTCGGATAGATTCAAGAGAGGCTCTAGTCAGAGTGGCTCAGCTCGGAGGAGGCAACCTCCGAAGTGTCCAGCTTGTGGGAGGGAGCACTTGGGAGCGTGTCCCTCAGGTCAGATCATTTGCTTCAGATGTGGCCAGTCAGGCCATATTTCTCGGGAGTGCACGCAGGCAGGAGGCCATGCACAGGCTGCTTCGGTTGAGATGACAACACCCACGGTAGGCCAGGTGTATACTGTTGATGCCAGAGAGGCAGCCAGAGCTCCAGACTTGATTAGAGGTACTGTTCTGATCAATGCTTGTGATGTGAGAGTCTTGTTTGACTCTGGAGCTACGCATTCTTTCATTCAGGATGTGATTGCAGATAGGCTGAAATTGCCTATGTTTAGTTTTTCTCCTCCGATGGAGGTTACCACCACATCCAGTGAGAGATGTCGGGTGAGCACGTTTTGCAGAGACGTGCGGTTTCAGTTTGATGGCAGAGAGTACATGATTGATTTGTACTGCCTAGCTATGCTTACCCTTGAGATCATTTTGGGTATGGATTGGTTGGCCAAGTATGGCGTAATGTTAGATTGCTGTGAGAAGAGGGTTGTTGTGCCTTCTGATGGAGCTAGTTCGAGTTCCACCTCTTTCCTATCGATCTTGCAAGCTCTCAAGGAAATCATGGAAGGAGCTCAGGGCTATATCTTTTCATGTGTGACTAAAGATAAGCCAAGTGATGGTCTGTCACAGATCCCGGTGGTTAGTGAGTTTGTGGATGTGTTTCCAGAGGAGATTACTCAGCTACCACCTGAGATAGAAATTGAGTTCTCCATTGATCTGGTTCCTGGTGTAGGACCGATATTTGTGGCACCTTACCGTATGGCTCCTCTGGAGTTGAGGGAGCTGAAGGTGCAGTTGGAGGACTTGCTGTTCAAACAGTTTATCAGACCGAGTGTTTCACCTTGGGGAGCACCAGTGATCTTTGTGAAGAAGAAGGATGGCAGTATGAGGTTATGTGTGGATTACAGGCAGCTGAATAAGGTTACTATTAAGAATAAGTATCCTTTGCCTCATATTGATGATCTGTTAGATCAGTTGAGGGGAGCCAGAGTGTTCTCTAAGATAGACTTGAAATCTGGATATCATCAGATTTGGATCAAGCCTGCTGACATACCCAAGACAGCCTTCCGATCTAGGTATGGTCACTTTGAGTATCAGGTCATCCGCTTTGTCTGACGAATGCCCCAACAGTGTTCATGGACTATATGAATAGGGTATTCAGACCTTTCTTGGATCAGTTTGTGGTGGTGTTCATTGATGACATTCTGATCTACTCCCGGACGGAGGAGGAGCATGCTGAGCATCTGAGAATTGTTCTTCAGACATTGAGGAATGATAAGTTGTATGCTTATTCTTTTGTATAGACACTTCGAGTGTCAGATGTTGTATATGTACATAACCAGCTTATGTTATGTATTGATGTTTCCTCCTGTTATATCTGTTGAGATATTTGTGACTTTCATAAACAAAAAATTGAATAAATACAATGATTCAGCAACACTCAAAGAGTGAATAAATAGTTAAGCTCAAATAAAAGTTGTTAGATACAGGGGGAGCTTGAAGAGGATCAAGATGCTAAGGCTCTTAGTTTTAGATAAGTTTTAGCTTTTTACATGCCATTCAATTTAAGGCATATGTAATCTTTAGATGTCTAAGAGTTTCATCTTATGATCCATTGCATTGCATAAACATCATTCATTGGCTTGCATTCATGATTTTCATAAAAGCACATGTTTTGTGAAAAAGCTTTAAAGTTTTCATGATTGCATAAAAAGCCAAAAAGCCAAGTGTTCATTAGTTAAGTTTTGAAAAAAACTATTGCGTACTGCTTTAATCGATTACCAGTAGATGGTAATCTATTACTTAAGCTTTGATGAACACTTTAATCGATTACAACTGAGTCGTAATCGATTACACTGCACAATCACAAAACAAGTCTTCCTGTGATAATCGATTACGAGATGGTGGTAATTGATTACATGGCACGTTTTTGAAACCAGATTTCCCATGTTAATCAATTACATGGTAAATTAATCGATTACTTTGCTCATGTGTTCTTTCCAGAAAAATCAAGAACACTTTAATCGATTAAATATGATATTAATCGATTACACGAGTGGAATTAATCGATTACATTTCAGTTATAACAGTTTTCTATAAAATGTTGTTTGGTCTTTTGAAATGAACAAATTATTACACAACAAAATTTTCATAGATTTTAAAAAGTCTTCTAAAGTGAGAATAGATACTTTGAGTCACTGAGCCCTTGTCCCAAAAATTCTAAATCTTCATGTTACATTGAAAGATTTCTTCTTGGGCAAGATTCTAAAGAAGTTCTTGGAGAGTTTGCTCTGAAATTTGTTTTCATTCAACCTGGATTAAGATTCGTAAATCATATGCATTCATATACTTTGGATCATCAAATTGTCTCTCTCCATTAAATTTTTTTTGTAATTCGTTTTAGAATTTCAGTTTGTTTGTTACTATTAGAAAAGATTTCTTCAGGCTTGTCTAGAGTAGGTTTCTCTAAAGGAAAGAGAAGATAGGGGATTCTCTATGTCTTGATCACTAGGAATCTAAGGGAGTTGAATTTCTGATCTTATTAATCTAGGTTTGATTAAGGGTGATTGTTGTAAGCTTGTAAGAAAAGAATTTTGTGAATAGTGGATCTCTAACCAAGTTTGTTGGAAGAAACTGGATGTACCTTCTCAAGTTGAGAAGTGAACCAATATATTTCTCGGTGTTGAATACTTTCTCTTTATCTCATCTTGTTGTCATTGATTGTCATTCATTTGGATAATCTTTTCAGAATCTATAGAAATATAATTTCAGTTATTGTTTTCTTTAAAGGTGGTATTCGATTGACTGAAAGATTTCAAAGGTTGTTTTTGTGATACAATTTTAATAATCTGATTGTTTTAAAGATTTTAAAAGACCAAGTTTAAACCAATTCATCCACCTCTTGGTTATTGTGTGTGTTCATACTGTTTTCACAAATAGATTTGGTTAGCAAATCATGATTGAAATAAAAGCTAATAATGTTATCGATTTTCAATGAAAGAAAAAAAAAAGAAAATAGTACAAAAAGGAAAATATGAAGAATGGTGATTGATGAAAAAAAAACCCTATGTTGTCAAAAATAATTATCAGAAAAGAAGTAGCTTTACTTACCTATTGGGAAGGGATTCTGATTAAAATCACATTTTAATTTCTCACATGCTTCTTTGTCTTTGAGAAAGAGAATGTAATATGAAGGTTGATGGCAAAAAAACCTATAGTGTTACAATTTATATAGTCAAAATCAAAATTAAATTCATTGAAATACACAATTTAAATTGCACTTTTATGATACTAATAACTATATATTTATAAAATAATAATATATTCCATATATAAAAATCAAGTATCTATGTATCAATCCATGTTCGCGTGATAATTTGTTATCTAAAAATTCAAGTATAATTCAAACTTTTTCACTGTGATGACTTGAATAATAATTTATGGTAGTTTATATTGAAACAATGTTAATAAACATCAACATCAACAACACCTTTAACCCAAATTAATTGGGGTCAGTGGTAGATGAACCAATGATAAATCGAAAATAGAATAAAAGAGAGAAACAAAGTTAAAATAAAAGAATGGTGAGAGGAGAAAAGAAAAGAAGAAGAAAAGAATTAAAACAAGGAAACAACTGGAACATAGACTACTAAAGGGTTTAACCCTCCACCAGACTTATAGCTTTTCTCCACTCCGTCCTAAGACATACCATCCGCCAATCTATATCCCACTCCATTAGGTCTTGTTTAACTACCTTTCCCCAGATAAGTTTTGGTCGACATCTACCTCTCTTTGTATCTAGCTCTTGGTAACAGACTCTTGTTCTGACAGAAGCATCTAATGGCCGTCTCATAACATGCCCAAACCATCTCCATCTATGCTCCCTCATCTTTTCACATACTGGTACCACTGATACCTTTCGTCGAATATCCTCATTTCTTATCTTATCCATCTTCGTATATCCGCACATCCACCTTAACATCCTCATTTCTGCTACCCCTATTTTATGCTCATGTTGCCTATGTACTGGCCAGCATTCCGCTCCATATAGCATTGCCGGTCTAACAGCTGTTCTATAGAATTTTCCTTTTAGCTTAAGAGGAATCTTGCGGTCACACAAAAACCCCGATGCACTCCGCCATTTCATCCACCCTGCTCTAATTCTATGACTTACATCCTCATCGATCTCTCCACCTTTTTGCAACATTGATCCCAAATATCTAAAAACGTCTTTCTTGGGTACCTCTTGCCCAAGTAGATGCACTGTGTCTTGATCACCGTCTTTAATCCTCGAAAACTCACACTTCATATACTCCGTCTTGCTCTTGCTTACCTTGAATCCTTTAGACTCCAAAGTGCTTCTCCACAATTCCAATTTTCTATTAACGTCATCTTTGGTCTCATCAATAAGTACGACATCATCTGCAAAGAGCATACACCACAGCACTTCTTCTTGAATATCTTTCGTTAGTTCATCCATCACTAAGGCAAAGAGATAAGGACTAAGGGCTGAACCTTGGTGGACACCTACCGTGATAGGGAAATACCTTGATGTTCCATTACAAGCTTTCACACATGTGGTAGCCCCATCATACATATCTTTGATTGCATTAATATACTTTAATGCTACCTTTTTCTTCTTAAGAGTCCACCATAAGAATTCCCGTGGGACTCTATCATATGCTTTCTCGAGATCTATGAACACCATATGTAAGTCTTTTTTCCTTTCTCTATACCTTTCCATTAATTGTCTCATCAAGAAAATAGCTTCCATGGTACATCTTCCTGGCATAAATCCAAATTGATTTACTGAAACCTTGGCCTCCCTCCTTAGACGATGTTCAATAACTCTCTCCCACAACTTCATAGTATGGCTCATAAGTTTGATGCCTCTGTAGTCTGAACAATTTTGAATATCTCCCTTGTTTTTGTAAATAGGCACAAGCATACTTTTCCTCCAAGCATCAGGCATCTTGTTTGTTTGAAGAATCCTATTAAAAAGATTGCTTAACCATTTTATTGCCACATCTCCCAAGCCCCTCCACACTTCAATAGGGACGTCATCAGGTCCCAACGCTTTATTATTCTTCATCCTCTTTAAAGCCTCTTTAACCTCATATGTATTAATTCTGCGCACAAATCTTCTATTAAGATCATCAGAGACGTCCTCCAATTCCACCTCACTCTTGTCACCATTCCCATTAAAAAGATTGTTAAAGTAGTGTAACCATCTTTCACTTACATCTTCATCCCTTACCAAAAGTTTTTGATTTTCATCATTGATACATCTAACTTGGGTGAGATCTTTACTCTTCTTATCCCTCATTTTTGCAAGTTTATAAATACATTTTTCCCCATCTTTGCTCCCAAGATTTTTATACAAATCATCAAAGACTTTTCCTCTAGCTTCTCGCACTGCTTTCTTTGCATCTTTTCTCGCTACTTTAAACTTTTGCAAATTCTCCTCGTTAGGACATTTATGCAAAGATCTAAAGCATTCCTTCTTCTATTTAATAGCCTCTTGCACCTCTCCATTCCACCACCATGTTTCCTTTGTAGGAACTTTGTTTCCTTTGCTTTCACCTAACACCCTCCTTCCCACATTATGAACACATACAACCATCTTATTCCAAATTTCATTAGCTTCTCCAATAAACTCCCACGGTCCTTCACGCAACATATTTTTCATAAACTCTAATTGTTTCTCCTCCTTTAGCTTCCACCATCTTATCCTTGGGTTTTGATCCTTCTTCTTCAAATTAAGAACTTTGTTGAACCTAACATCTAGAACTACCAACTTATGTTGTGTTGCCACACATTCTCCAGGGTAGACCTTACAGTCAATACATGAATTTCTATCTTCCCGTCTAGTCATAAAGAAATCAATTTGACTGCGATTTTGGCCACTATGATATGTGATAAGATGAGACTCCCTTTTCCAGAAAAAAGTGTTCGCTAGCATCAAATCATAGGCTAGTGCAATGTTCAAGACATCTTCTCCAGTATCATTTCTCGTCCCATACCCAAAACCACCATGAATTCTATCAAAACCTCCACTGTTTTTACCAACATGCCCATTTAGATCGCCTCCTAGGAAAATCTTCTCTTCTTGTGGTATCCCTCTCAGAACCTCTTCCAAGTCTTCCCAAAAATGAATCTTTTCATCTGATAATAATCCCACTTGGGGTGCATACACACTGAGGATATTTAAGATAAGATCCCCCACTACAAGCTTAATCATCATAATCCTGTCACCTTTCCTTTTTACATCAATGACTTTATCTCTGAAACTTCTATCGATCATAATTCCAACTCCATTGCGGCTCTTGATAGTACCTGTGTACCACAACTTGAAACATGTGCCCTCCACCTCCTTGGCCTTTTCTCCAACCCACTTAGTTTCTTGCAAGCAAACAACATTCACTTTCCTTCTGGCAAAAACATCTGCTAACTCCCTCAGTTTACCCGTTAATGAAACAATGTTAATAAACACTACAAAAAAAATTGACATTTGTGGTGGTTAAAAAAGTCATTTTTGATAGCTAAAAATCGTCACAAAATACATTTCTGACAGTTAGGATCAACTGTTAGGAGTACTGACGTCAGAAACAATTTGTGGCTGTTTAAAACTGTTCGAAAACTCATATTTTGCTTTTTTAATTTTCTCATGTTTTCTTTTTCTGGGAGTTATAAAACCGCAACAAAGTGCATTTTTTCATATATTTTTTTTCCAAAAACAATATTTTTTGATAAAAAAAACTCATTAATCTTTCTCTAGTTTTAATCATTTCCATTAGTTATATAATTATTTTCATTCCTATTTGATTAAGGGTAAAAATTGAGATAATGTTATCTTCTTGTATAATGTTTCTTACTTATTTATTCATATTCACACCACAATCTTCAAAATCATTCATTCAAAATGGAAATGGCATTTGTTAGTTGGTATGGTACTAACAATATGCTTTCTATGTTTCGTGCGTGTGTTCAAAGAATAGTTATAAGTTTTCGCAATAATACAATAATCATACACATGATACAAATACAATAATTGAATACATATGTATACATATACTAAATCAGTACTCATCATTCACATGTTTAGAACTTAATTTAGTTTTACATGTATTTACAACTAAAAATATACATGTATACAAAAAGGATTAAGGGACTAACTATGAAAGAGTTAATTAACAAAACACAACTCTTTCCAAAAAGAGTTCCAACATCATTACGTCGGTTGGAGGCTCCAACAAAAAGAAGATCTCTCTCCAAGGTCACCTACCGCTGCTTATCTACTCACACGAACGAAAGTTCGCGATCATCACAAGTACGAACCACACGGTACAACAAATGCAAAGGTGAGTTTATTATATAAAACCAACAAGCATAAGATAACAACAATTGGAAAGGAAACAACATTAATAACCACATTACCAAAAGTCCATCAATCCAATACACACTCAACAAACTCATCATCCAATTCACTTCACAACTCAAATAACCATGCTTAGAATGATGCATGCACTTGACTTATCTCTCAGAATGTAATGTGGTACCATCCTTATGAAAATAGCCTCTCTCAGGAAAATGATGCAGTAGCTCATCGAGATCACCCTGTCGTGCACTGGTCGCTCCCCCCCTATGGTGATCAGCCCTAAGTCACAAGGGAGTTTCAAATAGAGTGATTGCCCCCTAGTACCCCCGGTACTTACTTTCCATCATTCTATTTCCATCCACACAAATATGAAGTATGAAACATGGGCACCATCAATGCACTGACCATGGATAGATAGGGACTGGAATTTTAAACAATCCTTTTCTCTCTTGGGATGCTTAAAATTTGTAAATTCACCCTTGCAAGGTTATCCAGTCATGCACCCCTCATGTATATACACATCACCGATACACTGACCATTGATAGATAGGGACCAGATTTTTAAACAATCCCTTTCTTTCTTGGGATGCTTAAAATTTGCAAACCCACCCTCACAAGGTTATCCAACCGGTCAATGCACCCCACGTGGACATACACAACATACAACCATGGGCACCACCAATGCATGACCCGACTAGGAACATATCATTCCTCACAAGGGTAACCAGTCATGCACCCCCCATGGGTATCCATGTGTATCCACATCACACAATGACATTGTTCACATCAACATTGTTTCTCGTCAATGTCATTATCAATATTGTAACGCCCCAATTTACTAATCAGGGTCATTACTAACCACACATCACAATCAAGCATATAATCAATCAGAGTTGAAGCAGTTTGGAAGCATAAACTAGAAAGTGACGTCATCAAAGTCACTATCATAACACTGTACATAATAATATGGTGAATATACATAACAGTTCTCACTGTACAAAACAAAACTGTACAATTAAC
>PYAF01004454.1:163288-178346 GCA_007407185.1 Glycine tomentella
ATTATTATTTGGCAAAATAAATTCCAAGTAATTGACTTGGTCTTAAGAAGATAAGATAGGAGGTTGTTGGCAATTTTTGAAATACAACAACTCTATCTTTTCTTCACGTGTGAGATGCTTAATGATCAGAATTTTATGGTTAAAAATCTGACCTAAAACTCTTCTATAAATATACTCTTGTGATCATAGTTCTCTAATATTGGTTTTTGAGAAAAACCCTATCTATCTTCCTCCTTTTCACGTGCCCTTTTGTGTGAGTTTTGGCTGAAAATTCAGCCACCAATATCATCTATTGGTGAGTCTCTTAGATAAGTAAAACACTTTAAAACCTAACCTTTCTTCCTCTCCATTGGTGAGCCTAGCTTGCCTCCTTTGGTGTTTGTTGGTGGCATTCAAGAAGTGTTCTTGAGTCTTGACAAGAAGTGGTGTGGATCAACATTAGAGGGCTTGTATCTTCAAGCCTATTCTTGATCATCAATTTTCGAATATAAACAAGGTAACATCTATGTCCTAAAGAATGATTCTTGTGTGGTATGTGTGTTTCCGCTTGAAAAATTTTGTTTTTCTCACATGCCTTCGGGCTTCAAGGCCCTAGCTTTGATGCACTACAATATATTTTATCATTTTAATAAAATGAACTTGGTTGTACATAGGTAGACTATCTCCAAATTCACCCTTCCTTATCATAGTCAGGGCACAAAATCACCACGCAAAATACTTAAGCAAATTGTTTTGCTCTTCCTTAGAGATTTCAGAAGCAACAACATTATTTTCTTAGCACATTAGGTCTAAGAATAATGTGTTTAGCTTTATTAAGAACTTATAAAAATTTCCTCTCTTGCTGTGAGGGAAGGCTAACAATTATGGTAGATAGGGAAGATAGGATAGCACATATCAATTTTTAAATGTCCTCTCACACTTAATTGAAAATCACATGTATAAGAAAAGATTATATAATGGCTTGTTTGAAACATCAACTTTCTTTTTTCTTTTTTCAGTTTGCATGTTCTCTATCTGAACAGAGAATCAATAAGCTTTTCAACTAGGAAAATCCAAATTACTTGTAGAATTAAACATACAGCTACATGTAAAAACAATAAAGATATATATATATATATATATATATATATATATATTTCCTTCGAGTATATATATTTTTCAAAGGTGATTAATAGGAAAGGTTTGTATAATCAGATCAAACAAAATCTAAAATTAGTAGATAATTTGAATGAGATATTTCTCTATAGAGGATACTATGTGAATGTTTGATGTATAAACTCTCATGAAATGTCAAACTTGAATAAACTAATCGAGAAAAATTAACATTTGTAGACAAAATCTATGTAAATGGGACCCTACATCCAGATCAACCTGCACAACTTTTTTTTATTATCTTATAAAAGTTGTGCAAGGAAATATGAAATAAAGTTGGAAAAAAATGTAGCGACTCTTTAAATGATACTCATAATGGCTTTTGAAAGTGATTGGTCATTATCAGTCACAAAAGTGACAGCATATCCTTCTCTTCCTGCCTTGCAGTACGAACCACTCGATTAACATAGCTTCTTACATTAAAAAGAATGAAAAAATTATCAAGAATCTGATGAGGCTGCTCCCATAAAAGTGTACCGTAGGAGACGTCACAGGGGATTAATTCCTTTGGGTGAGTTAGGAAGTTTGTTAGATGTAAGGAGAGAAGAGTTTCTAGAAGTGGCTGACGTGGAGGAGAATTCGGTTATTCCCTAAATAGTGAATCATACTCCATTATGGGGCCAAAAAAGGGGTGAATAGGAAGTAAGGAGGGTTAATCAGAGTTCCTCAAAATACTCTGATAGGTTCTGGGTTACCTTTGTATTTTTTTCTGCATTTTTTTCCATTAAGCTTGTAATCTATTGTAGTAGAGTGATATTTCCAGTAATACTTTGATACAGTTTTTGTTAAACACATTTTTTTATCAGTTGGTTTCTATCAACTGGTATCAGAGCTTCCAATCCAAATTGGGAGTTGTGGATGGTCGTAACGAGAGGAATGGAGAATCGTTTTGAAGCGATGGAAGAAAGGATGAAGAGAAACGAGGAGCATCAGGCTACATTTCAAGCTGAGGTGTTAAGAAGATTTGACACTCTGATGGAAATAACAACCATAGGAGCAACGATCGAGAGTCTATGAGAGGAAGATCTAGGCGACGTACTAGGGACTCACTTGGACCAGATGGAAGTCGAAGCCGTCCAAACGGTGAGGGTTCAATGAACACAAAATGGTTGGAACTTCTTACATTCGATGGAGGAGGGGTTTATGGTTGGTTGGCTCGGGTGGAGCGATACTTTTACGTCAATGGGATATCTGATTTAGAGAAACTTTCTGCGATACTGGTTGTTTTAGAAGGGGAAGCATTAGATTGGTTTCAATGGTGGGAGCAAATTACTAAGCAACGTACATGGGGTATGTTCCGAAGGGAGGTTATAGGCCATTTTCAACCATATTTGGTTGACAATCCCCAATGGGAGCTACTCAGCTTAAAGCAGCTGGGTACGGTGGCAGAATTCCGACGAGACTTTGAGAGAGTAGTGGGTAATCTTGAACACGTTGAGGAAGAAACACTGAGAGCTATTTGGTTGAATGGGCTTAAAAGGAGTATTAGGAGGAGGTTTTAATGCACCCCCACATTAGCATCCTGGATATGATGAAGGCAGCCCAAAGAATTGAAAAAAAAATGAGGCTCTATTAGTAGAAAATGGTGGACTCAGTAAATTTTTGGGGCCCAATCGAAGTGCCCAAACCAAATATTATGGAGGAAGTGGAAACACGTGCGTTTCATAACAGTGCCTCATACAGCACTAAAGCCCCCATAGGAGAAGGAACCAGAATTGTGACCAAGGTTGAAGGAAGTTCAGGCAGCATGGGTGGAGGAACAAGAGGTGGCGTAAGTCGTCCGATCGAGAGTCATGGTAGTAACAGTGGCCGTGGGAAGGGAAGGCGATTGCCAGAGAAGAGTATCAAGAGAAGATGCGCCTGGGACTGTGTTTCAAATGCAATGAAAAGTGGAATCCAAGCCGCAAGTGTGCAGCAACACGACAGTTTCATTTGCTATTAGTGGAAGAGGAAGTAGAAAAAGAGGATGAGACGCTGGAAGATGAAAAAACTGCAATGGTGGAACAACCAGAGGAGGAACCAGCACAATTCCTATCTATGCAGAGCTTGATGGGTATTTCTTCTAGCCAAACCTTGAAGTTGTGGGGCACTCTTTAGCAAAGAAAAGGTAATAATCTTGATTGATTGTGGAGCCTCCCACAATTTTATCAACAAGAAGTTGGCCTTATTTCTAGGGTTGGCTATGGAAGAAACTACATAGTTCCATGTAGAAGTGGGGGATGGTCACTGTGTAGCTTGTAAGGGTGTTTGTAAGGGAGTTATTTTGGACATACAGGGGAGTGCAATTTGCCAGGACCTGTTTTTGTTTGATCTAGGTGGAGTTGATATTGTTCTAGGACTTGATTGGTTAAGGGGTTTGTTTGATCTAGGTGGAGTTGATATTGTTCTGGGACTTGATTAGTTAAGGGGACTTGGGGAGATAAAAGCAAATTTCAAGGAGTTAACCCTCAGGTATGAGGTGGAGGGGAAGGAAGTTCTGTTGAAGGGAGAAGGTTCACTATCTCGCACCATTGCATCTTTCAAATCTATAGTTAAGGCACTCCAAGATGAAGGGGAGGGATATTTCTTGGAACTAGTAAATCCTCCTATATTATATAACTCTGTGGGTGAACGGCTTGAATTGGAACAACTGTTGCTTGAGTTTGAAGACTTATTCAGGGAGCCTACTGAACTTCCACCTCAGAGAAGGTAGGATCATGCCATTAACCTCAAGCCAAGTAGCCAAATCCCCAATTTGAGACCTTACAGGTATCCTCATTATCAGAAAAATGAGATAGAAAAGATAGTAAATGAGATGTTATCAAATGGCATGATTAAATACAACATTAGTCCTTATTCTAGCCCGGTAATACTAGTAAAAAAAAAGATGGAGGGTGGCGAGTATGTGTTGATTATAGGGCACTTAATAAGATGACTATCCCAGATAAGTTTCCTATTCCTGTTATTGAGGAGTTGCTGGATGAGTTAGGGGGTGCTTGTATATTCTCTAAATTAGATTTAAAGTCTGGTTTTAATCAAATATGTATGAAGGAAGAAGATACTGCCAAGACAACTTTTCGTACTCACGAAGGCCACTATGAGTATGTGGTAATGCCTTTTGGCTTAAAGAATGCTCCTTCCACATTTCAGTCATTGATGAATGAAGTCCTTAGACCTTTCCTTAGGAAGTTTACTCTTGTATTCTTTGATGATATACTTGTTTACAGTTAGGATAAGAGTTCCCATCTTCAGCACTTATGCCATGTTTTTGAGGCTTAAGAGAACATCAGCTGAAGACTAATAGAAAAAAATGTTGTTTTGGGCAAAGGCAAGTGGAGTATCTGGGGCATGTTATTTCTACTAATGGAGTTCAGGCTGATCCTAGAAAGATACAAGCAATGTCAGAATGGCCCAAACCTTAGAATATTAAAGGGATGAAAGGGTTCTTAGGCCTCACAGGTTATTATAGAAAATTTGTGAGGGGTTATGGGAGGATATCTAAACCTCTAACTGATTTGTTAAAGAAGGATGGATTTAATTGGGGAGAAGAAGCAGAGGCTGCTTTCAAATTATTGAAGGAGACTATGTGCAAAGTTCCAATTTTAGCTCTCCCTAATTTTTCTAAAGAATTTATTGTTGTTACAGATGCTTCAGGGAAAGGAATAGGTGTTGTTTTAATGCAGGGAGGCAGGCCGCTTGCTTTTATCAGCCAAGCATTTAATCAAAGGGATCTCAATAAATCTGTATACGAAAAGGAGCTCATGGCTATTGTATTTGCTATTCAGAAGTGGCGACATTATTTGATTGGTAGGCATTTCAAAGTCATTACGGATCAGAAGAGTCTAAAATACTTGCTGGAGTAGAAAGTTCTAGGAGAGGAACAACAAAAATGGGCATCAAAACTTCTTGGGTTCAATTTTGAGGTGCAGTACCAACCTAGAAAACAAAATATTGTTATTGATGCTCTCTCTAGAAGGATGATGTTTGCAGCTCTGAGCAGAGTAGAGCTTCCCTTGCTGGAAGATCTGGATACAGAAATCCAACAAGATCCTAAACTAAGAAGCATAATTCAGGATTTAGCCACTAAGTTCGTTGATCATGAGGGGTTTACACTGAAACAAGGGAGACTGTTCTATAATGGCAGGGTGGTAGTTTCTAAGACTTCTCGCTTTATTCCCAATATATGCAAGGAATTTCATGATACTCAGGTTGGGGGTCACTCAGGGTATTTGCTCACTTATAAAAGAATTTTTTTGGGAGGGTATGAAGAAAGCTATCCAAGATTATGTTGCAGCTTGTGCTGTTTGTCAACAACATAAAATTCAGAGTTTGTCCCCTGCAGGGTTGTTGCAGCCTCTCCGAATCCCAACTGCTATATGGATTGATATTTCTATGGACTTCGTGGGCGGATTGCCAAAGGCTTTCGGGGTTGACACAATATTTGTGGTTGTTGACAGGTGATAGAGTGATTTAGTTAAATTTTTGTCTATCATTCTTAGCTTGTTTGACCTCTTTTGGACTTTTATTTTTCCATTCTAATTCAGTTTTTGGCCTAGGCAAGTAAGTGGGCTTAATTGCTAATTGTAGCGTATTTTCGGATTTTTGCTCACTTAATGTATCTGACTTGTGCAGGGACTATAGAGTGCTACCGATCTTCGAATGGAGCATTGTAGGAGTCCTTGGAAAGATAACGAAAAGATCTACAAGTTTACTAGAAATAGCCCGAGGCCAATTCTTTCATTTTGAGGGTCATTTTGAGCTTCGAAGTTAGCACCTCTGCACTTGTAATTTTGGACTGCGAATTTGATTTTCATGGTTGTAAATAGTAAATAATTAGATTGTTGGGTTTGTTTATGGCCCATTCTATTTTCAGAACTTAGTCACTAATATATTAGTGACTTTAGTGAAAACTTGGACAGCACACTTTACAATTCAATAAACAAGTTTTACATTTCTTTTCTTTAGTTTTTAGAATCAAAAGCTTGTTCTTCATTTTCTCTCAAGTGTTCTTCATTGTTCTTCATCTTCTTCATTTCCGTTTTGCTATTCTTCCATTTTTCTGCACTCATTTCATGGGGCTTTCCTTGGTGATCATCATGGAAGGCTAATCACTAATCAATCCAAGGATCTAACTCAAGCAAGAGAAGAATTGGAGTTCCGGTTTGGTATTTCGAATTCTACTTGAATGTTCACCTTCTTCTTCAATTTCTATTATGCTTTCATGATTATGAATGCATTTAGGATTGAAAGTGAATTAGGATTATGGATTCATGTCTTAATTTCAAATGATAATCACAAGATTAATTGAATGATATTTCAGTTAGGGTTGTGGTTTCAATTAATTTAGGAGCAGGATTGATTGAACTGCTTCTATTGAGATTGAATGAATGTTCATGATAGAGTCAATTTGTGGGAATGATGATGATTCAAATAGCTTGGGTTAGTGAATTGGATTGATGCTTTCTAATCTATTTTACTTTACTCCTTGATAATCTTGTTAATTTTTGCATTGTTCTTTAATTTTAGTTTGTGTTCTTGCATGTTTTACTTTACGCATACCAATTGTTTGACAAAATCCCCCCTTATTATTACCAATGATTTGAAGCTAGAACCATATTGATCGTGTCCCTGAGTCGACCTAGGTTAGCTCTGTGCTACAGAATTAACATAGTAAAATTGTTTTTGATGCGTCTCGACATGTCATCCATATAATGCTAAAGAAGTTGCTGAGTTGTTTGTTAAAGAGGTGGTTCGTTTGCATGGGTTCCCTAAAACTATAGTATCTGATAGGGATCGAGTTTTCTTGAGTAATTTATGGGCTGCTCTGTTTAAATGTTCAGGAACTACTTTGAAGTACACTTCTGCATATCACCCACAGACAAATGGCCAAACTGAGGTGGTTAATCGCTGTCTTGAATCTTACTTACGTTGTTTTTGCAGTCCTCGTCCTAAGCAGTGGCCCAAATGGCTTCATTGGGCAGAATATTGGTATAACACTAGCTATAAGGTCTCTTCAGGCATGACTCCTTACAAGGCAGTCTATGGTTGTGATCCTCCAACTATTTTTAAAGAAAATCCCTCCACTGTTGTTGATGAAGTCTCAGTTTGGTTGCAGGAGCGTAATGGAATCCTTAAGGATTTACAACAGAATTTGTTAGTAGCCCAGGATAAAATGAAAGCTCAAGCTGATCATCACCGTAGGGACATTGCCTTTGAGGTGAATGACATGGCTTATCTGAAGCTTCAGCCTTACCGTTTGAAATCTATTGCTATGCGTATTAATGAGAAGTTAAGTCCTCGTTTTTATGGGCCATTTCGTGTTTTGGAAAAGATTGGTTTAGCAGCATATCGTTTGGAGTTACCTACTGCCAGCCAAGTACATCCTATTTTCCATGTTTCCCTTCTTAAGAAGGCTTTGTCTCCGTCTGTACCTGTTCAGCCATTGCCTTCTTCACTGTCTGCAAATTGGGAGCTGATTGTTGAACCTGATGCAGTAGTAGATTGGCGCAGGAATCTTGGAAACAAGTTGGAGGTTTTAATACAATGGAAGAATTTGCCTTCTTTTGATAACACTTGGGAAGAGGCTTCGGTTATTATGCGCCAGTTTCCTACATTTCACCTTGAAGACAAGGTGAGTCTTTTAGGGGGGAGAATTGACGAGGCTGCTCCCATAAAAGTGTACCGTAGGAGATGTCACAGGGGATTAATTCCTTTGGGTGAGTCAGGAAGTTTGTTAGATGTAAGGAGGGAAGAGTTTCTAGAAGTGGCTGACGTGGAGGAGAATTCGATTATTCCCTAAATAGTGAATCATACTCCATTATGGGGGCAGAAAAGGAGTGAATAGGAAGTAAGGAGGGTTAATCAGAGTTCCTCAAAATACTCTGATAGGTTCTGGGTTACCTTTGTATTTTTTTTCTGCATTTCTTTCCATTAAGCTTATAATCTGTTGTAGCAGAGTGATATTTCCAGTAATACTTTGATACAGTTTTTGTTAAACACATTTCTGTATCAGTTGGTTTCTATCAGAATCCATAGAGAGAAAGAGATCATGTTTAAAGCAAGATCAACATGCTATCATGTATGATAAATCATAACTTATGTAGCAATGAAGGAAAGTGACAAAAATGGTAGGAAGTCAATAACACACGACATTTCAAAATACCTGGTAAGAACATGTGGACACGCAAAGTTGATAACTGTTTGAACACCAATATTCCAAAATACCAAAAGAAATAGATTTAATTATTGTATGTTCCCCTTAAGCTACCACAGTTTTACTGGATCAAAAGATAATGCTTGAGATAATAATACAACATTCAAATTCAAAGTGAGTAAAGAAGAAAAAAACATCAAGGATTGACTCTTACACAGGCAGCCACATCTGTTGCAGCCAAAAAATCCACGTACTGCTTCCTGAACCAAAAAAATTATTGTGTATATAGTTTCTATATAAATTCTTATATCCCAATTTTAATTTATTGTTATTAATTGTTGTTGACAACTTGATAAATTGGCCCTCCATATTGGATTGCACCTTGCCATTCAAAATCCAAAGCATAAATAATGATTAAATTAAAATTAGATGAAGTATTCAAACTAAATCAAAGAAGAAATAAGACATTTCATCAAACACCTTGCAAGAAACCTAAATTTTCCTGTGAAAAAAACACTTACATTATTCGAGCACTATCAATTGAGAATCAGTACCACAATTGCAGTTGTGTTATAGGAATTGGTGTCTCTACTCCTCACCTTCCTTCCAAGTTGTCAAAAAAGAAATTTCATAGTTATAATTCATAGTAACCAAAGAGGTTCAAAACAAATTGGAATACATGCACAAAAGCAAAAAATTAAGCACAACATACACATAAATTGTCTAAAATGAAGTAACCTGGGTTCTCTTACTTGTTCCTAATCTTGAAGCTTCACGATGCACTCAGCGAGAGAACAACCTTTCATAGAAGCAGAGTAACAAAAAAATGTGAACTAAAATCCAATAAATGAAGAAAAAACAAAGAAAGAAAAATATTGGAGAATCGCAAAATAGGATTTATAAATTACCTTGAATGGATGTGATTTTGTATGTGAGAGTGCGAAAAGAATGCAAGGATTGAACCCCAGAATGCGAGACACTAAGAATGAGAGAATGTGACGAGTGAACCCTAGAATGTGAATGCAAATGCAAAGGGAACGCTTCGGTCGAGCAAGAAGTGAAACTACTAGTCGTGGTGGAGAGATCATAATTGATAGCAAACAGAGTGAGAAAGGAATAAAGAGTTGTGTGCGAGGAGAGAGACAGATCATAATCGATAGTGAAGAAAGTGAGAAAGGAATGCGGAGAGAGTTGGTGTGCTGAGGGACGTTATCAAAATAAAAAATAAATAAGTGTTAATAAAATAAAATACTTAAAATTAAAATTGTGTATCATTTGTGGTTGTCATACTAAGCCGCCAGAAATACACATTTATGACAGTTTCTTCTAATCGCCATTAAACATCTATTAGAAAAAATGTTTTTTTTTTGTAGTGAAATATAATTTAATGTAAAAAAGGTATAGATAATAATAATAAAATTGACATTAGAATTTATTTATGACAAAAATTTAATGGCTTTTATATATTTGTTTATATGGGAAAATTCAAATTTGAACTTATTTATGGCAAAAAATTTACAAAATACATGGGATTGATTAAGAATACTGAAAATATTTTGAAATCACGTATAAAAGTGAAATTTAAATATGATTACTTCTATGATTGATTGTAAATATCCTTACTAAATTTTAATGTGCAAAGAGGTCATAGAATTGATTAAACCACGTTTAAACAAAACTTATTTTGAAATCAATCATTTTAAATTATTTCGACAGTTGATTGAATGTCATGTAAATTAATTTCGAAAGAATCATTTTTTTACATAATTTTCGAAGAATCAATTGATATACTTATAAATTTATTGCAATCAAACTAATTGACAGAATTAAAATCAATTGAAATAATACAATTGGACGCAAATTAAGTATGAATTTTTGTTGCAAATATATTATTTAATGGGACATAATATTTTAATTTTAATTTGAATTTGGTTCATAACTAAATTAATTTATTTTGAAATACGAAATGATAACACATGTCATTTAATACTTGAGAAACAACCATACTTTGTCACGTGTTATCAGAACCAATTTTAGGATTCTTAAATTTAATATTATGATAAATTTAGTGGTTAATTACACATGTAGATGCTTGATATTGATGGTGAGGTTTATATTGAACGGTAGTGTTGTGTGTGGTATCTTTCTCTCTTCATATAGAAGCGTGCAGTGTATGTCATATATCTTTCTTTTTTTTGGACCGTATTTCCTAAATTTCTTTATCCAATGTAATTGATGGAAACTTTCCATTATTTTCTTCTTCTTTTTTTCAATATTTCTTAATCGAATTGGATTCGTGCCAACCATTTTTGTTATTATGAATTATTGATACTCACCTAAACCTAATCTTGGAAAGGTTAAGGGATTCTTCAATTACTTTAAAACAAAAAACATATGCTAGACAAAAGAAAATAGCATTTTACCATTTCTTTATCATATACAAAATTGTAAACATGAAATTGGTCCAATTTTTTTTAGTTAAAAGTTACCTCTTATGGTTGATTGTTCATTATATAGTAGTTGTAGCTAAATTTCATTTTTCAAATTAAAAATTCTTTTGTTATTAATTTGGTGATATATGATGTGTGTTTTTTGGAATTTAGTGTAGTATGAAAGCATTCATCAGCTGAAAAGGTATATCATTGAGGGTACCTGAGAAGAAAGTGAGGTCAAGGGCTTTCTCTCTTATTATTGAAATTAATTGGTTATTATAATATTTCTCTAATATTTTATTTCAACTATGATGTTTTTTATTGTCTATATTATCTTGGTTTCTATTATGTTACAAAGCTTTCCTTTTGTTTCCTATCTTATCACTTTTTTTTCTAAATTGATATATTGATACATGTAACCCAAGTCTATATTAATAACGTATCATGTATCAAAATAAATGATCATTTGGATGTTGCAGTGACAGAGTATTATGAAAAAAATAGTTTGAGGCAGCAACCAAAGTAGGAGGTCGTGTGTAACATCCTAAAATACTCTAAAATCTGTGTTTACAAATACATTTTATTCATCTTTATTCATGCCCCCAACTACTGACTGAAAATAATAGGAATACTTCACAATAACCAAGAAGGGGGTGAATTGGTTAAACCTTGTATTTTAAAATCAAATTCAAATCAGAGTTTCAGGATCTTTATCACTTTTAAAACCAAGAAATCAATTTATTCAATCAAATGTCTCAGTCCAAGAATTCAATAGATCAAAAACTGAACTTGTTGAACAATGAATATGACTCAAAGAATTAAAGATCAATGAATAAGATGAGAATTGAGATATAGAAACAGCACACAAACAATTTATATCGGTTCACTTCAAAACTTGAAGCTACATCTAGTTTCTTCCAACCAACACTAGGTTAGAGTTCCACTATTATAAAATTTCCAGTTCTTACAAGCAATTACAACATCTCCCCTTTATCAACCCTAGATAATGATCAGAAATCTAAAACACTATTAGATTCTAAGAGACAAAGAACCAGAGAACACTACTTTGTTCTTTACACTAGAGAACCTTTCTCTAGATACAAGCAAGAACTCACTTTACAATAGTAACTTTACACAGAAATTCAAAACGAATTTTACACAGAACAATTAAGGAGAGAGATAACCTGATGATCCAATGAATGAATGCATATGAATTACCAAATCAGGTTGTGAAGAAATCAAACTCAGAACATACTTCTCCCTAATCTTGAAAACAATCTTGCTCAAGAATCATTCAAAGACCTCATTGATGTTTTGAATGAAGCAAGAAGTAAAAACACTCAGTAAATCACTTAGGAATTGCTTGAGAGTCTTGTGTATACTCAGAAATACAAATTATCAAGTTGTGAAATAAGCTCAGCCTCTATTTCTATTTATAAAAGAATTTGTAACTAACTGTAATCGATTAAACGCGCCTAATAATCGATTATTTTTCTTATGTAATCGATTATAATAACTCTATAATCAATTAATTTGTTCAAACAATGATTCTGGGATTTGCAACGAGCAAAATAATCGATTATTCCGAGCTGTAATCGATTAAAACAAAAGTTCTAAAAGTTACAAATTACACTATGTAATCGATTAAAGCAGAAAACTTATATTTTCAAATTAAGTGAGTAATTGATTACAATCTTTGGTAATTGATTAAAATAGCAAAGTGATTTTCCATATAAAGCCTAAGTAATCGATTACGTTCTGTGGTAATCGACTATCATAGAAAGGCTTTAAAACCTGTTTAACTATGTAATCGATTACGATCCTTAAGTAATCGATTAAATTCATTTACAAAGCAGTTTCAATGCAAACAAGTATGAAATAATCGATTATCTCGATAGGTAATCGATTACAATGTTCAAAAAATATTTTCCAGATTGAATAAAGAACATATTAATTGATTATTACCTTAAGTAATCTATTAATCCAGTGAAACTTAACATTTTTCCAAAAACCTTTCACCTGGATTGAAACCTTAACCAAATTATCAAATCTTTGTTAATTTCTTTCAAAAACATTTAAGTGAATGAATGAATGAATGTGTGCATAATATGGATCACCAGATTAACCTTTCTCTTACACTTGAATCAATTATCACTTAAAGGCATCCAAGCATGTTGAAAGCTTAAAACCATGAAAATAATAGGAATACTTCACAACAACCAAGAGGGGGGTGAATTGGTTGAACCTTGGTATTTTAAAATCAAATTCAAATCAGAGTTTCAGGATCTTTATCACTTTTAAAACCAAGAAACCTTTTACTCAATCAAATAACTCAGTCCAAGAATTAAAAAGATCAAAACAGAACTTGTTGAACAATGAATGTGATTCAAAGAATTAAAGACAATGAATACTATAAGAATAGAGATATAGAAATAAGAACACAAGCAATTTATACTGGTTCACTTCAAATCATGAAGCTACATCCAGTTTCTTCTAATTCACACTGAATTAGAGTTCCACTATTATAAAATATTCTTACAAGCTTTTACAAGAACCTCCCCTTTATCAACCCTAGATAAAGAACAGAAATCCAAAACCCTATTAGACTTCTAAGGAGAAAGATCCAGAGAACACTACTCTGATCTTTAAGCTAGAGAACCCTTCTCTAGTCCCAAGCTTTAAGAAATCAATTACAATAGCCAAAAACAACAAAATTCGTAAACAAAATTACAACCAATGAGTTAAGGAAAGAAACAACCTGATGATCCAATAAATGACATGCACATGAATGAACAATTCAGGTTGAAAGAAAAAAATAATCTCAGAACATCTTCTTCCTTAACCTTTGAAAGAGACTTTTTGCTTTAAAGAATCACTCAAAAAACCCATGAATGTTTTAGTGTAAGCAAGAACTCATAGAACCCAGAAAAATCACTTAGAACTTGTTTAGAAAGCTTGTGTGTGCTCAGAATACCAATTGATCAAGTTACAAAACAAGCTGAGCTAAGGTTCTATTTATAACAAACTTTTGTAACTATCAGTAATAGATTAAACACGCCATATAATCGATTATTTCACTCATGTAATCGATTAAATCAATCTGGTAATCGATTAAAGTGTTCAACACAATTTCTGGACCTGAGCAATGAACAAAATAATCGATTATTCCATCTTGTAATCGATTAAGACAGGAAGCTTCAAAATATCAAAATACACTGTGTAATCGATTGCGGATTATGGTAATCAATTAAACCAAGAAGCTTTATAAAACATAATGAACTAAGTAATCGATTGCAATATGTGGTAATCGATTAATGTGGCAAATCATATGTGCATTTACATATAGTGTAATCGATTATTGAATTTGGTAATCGATTAAGACAGGAAGATGGCTTTTTCAACTTTAGCCTGTGTAATCAATTACTATTCCTTGGTAATCGATTCTTCCAGCACTGCTTGAAATCATGTATAGCAATGTAATCGATTACTACCCATTGGTAATCGATTAAAGTGTTCATCAAGATTGTGTATGTGAAAACAAAGGTCAAATAATCGATTATTCCGATAGGTAATTGATTACATTGTTCTTGAAAGGTTTTCCAGAATGAACTAAGAACAAAATAATTGATTATAACCTTAATGTAATGATTAAGTCAGTACAAAAACCATTTTTCCAAAAACCTTTGATTCAAATTAAATCCTTAGTTAAATGTTAAAAGCTTTGTTTGTTTTCCATGAAAAACATTTAGTTAAGTCAATCAATGAATGGATCAATCAGATAGCTTTCCTTTTACATAAAATTCCAAGTCTTCAATCATGTTGAAAGCTCAAAACTAATCTTGTATCAAAGACTTCCAATCTTCATGAAGCCCCCCCTGTATTCAACAAACCAAACTTGAATCAATTTCTTCCATTCTTCATAAAGCTCCTCCTATATCCAACTGTAAGGACCTTTATTTTCGGCGCTTAACCCCGCGCTATCGCGCGGGGATTCAGGTCAAAAAACCCTGCTAAGGGTGCGGCGCCGGTGGCGCCAGGATCGACACTGATGACGCCAAATGTAATAGTTTGAATTCGTAAGCTTAGTTCAAGCATGAATGCAAGTTTATGGTTGTTCTGGCATATGGCGCGACCCACTTGGGATGTGGCGCGACACGCGCCATATGTGTAATATAGGGCAGATGGCTCTGCCATGTCACGCGAGTCACTTGAAGATCCACGCGAGTCGCGTGGCAAGTGACCCAGAAAACATGGTTTTCTCTGAGGCTCCACGCGAGTCACGTGGGATCCACGCGTGTCGCGTGGAAGGCCAGAAGGTATGGCGCGAGTCGCGTGGTTAGAC
>PYAF01004454.1:191105-221993 GCA_007407185.1 Glycine tomentella
TTTTATTTCATTTAACATATATTCTTATATTGACTAAAATTATTTCTATAACCTATTAAAGCCTAATTCCAATTGCTTTCTTAAAAGTAAAATTCTAAATTTATTAGAAACTAGCTTAAGTCTTAATAGCATTTTAGGATATCATTTAACTTCTCTCCCATGGTCTTTTATCTATATTCTTATTGATTAATTTTGCCTTAGATTATTAAAATTACTAAACTAACTTATTTAGAATACATACTCTTCTCATAATTAAGAGAAAATTCCATAGATTATGTCTATCCTCTTCTTATAATTTTCTGATACCTGAGGTTGTCTAGATTGAGCTATTTTCATAATATCTTCCAAAATTCCTAGAAATCACAATTTAGGGTTTTCTGCCACCAACCATGTTGATAATTTGTTGTCTAAAGGCATTTTATTCAATACTCAGGTTCCCATAATTTTCTAAAGTCATCTTGGTCAGTTTTGACCTAGGGGCATTTTGGTAATTTTACCCTTCACCCTAGGGGTAAAATCG
Organism: Glycine tomentella; assembly: GCA_007407185.1. Lineage (NCBI taxonomy): Eukaryota > Viridiplantae > Streptophyta > Magnoliopsida > Fabales > Fabaceae > Glycine > Glycine tomentella. The sequence continues at coordinate 191,626 of PYAF01004454.1, forward strand.
TCATTTCCAAAAAATGTTCAAGATATCTTTGTAATTGTTACCCTGGAGGTATTCTTGGTCTTTTCTAAAGCATCTAAGAGTCTTTATAGAATTTCTTTCCTCAAGATGTCTTGCTAAACTTCCTAGGGCAATTTGGTCATTTTTTGAAATGTCCAAGGGTATTTTCGTCATTTTTCCCAAATCCTTCCGCATTGCCTCTACTTATTATTTTACCCCAGTAATTGACTATGGTTCCAAAATTTGGGGTGTTACATTTTCAATCCTAAACGCATTCATAATCATGAAAATAGAATAGCAATTGAAGAAGAAGATGAACATTCACATAGGATTCAAAATACTAAACTAGAACTCAAATTCTCCTTGTGCTTGGGTTGGATCCTTGAATTGATTGAGGATTTAGCCTTCCATGATCATCATCAGTGAAAGCCCCATGGAATTATTGCACGAGAATGGAAGAACGGAAAAATGAAAATGAAGAACAATAAAGAACAAGCAAGAACAGTTGAGAGAAAATGAAGAACAAGGGTTTGATTCTAAAAACTAAAGGAATGAAAAATAAAACTTGTTTATTGAAATGTAAAGAGTGCTATCCAAGTTTCACTAAAGTCACTAATATATGTAGTGACTGAGTTCTGAAAATAAAATGGGCTACAAACAAACCCAACAATCTAATTATTTGTTATTTATAACCATGAAAGTTAAATTCGCAGCCCAAAATTACAAGTGCAGAGGTGCTAACTTCAAAGCTTAAAATGACCCTCTAAATGAAAGAATTGGCCTTGGGCTATTTCTAGTAAACTTGTCGATCTTTTCGTTATATTTCCAGGGACTCCTAGAACGCTCCATTCGGAGATCGGTAGCACCCTATAGATCCTGCACAAGTCAGATACGTCAAGTGAGCAAAAATCCGAAAATACGCAACAATTAGCAATTAAGTCCACTTACTTGCCTAGGCCAAAAACTGAATTAGAATAGGAAAATAAAGGTCCAAGAGAGGTCAAATAAGCCAAGAAGGATATAAAAATACTCAACTAAAAGCACTTTATCACATGCGCCTGGCAAGCCGTCAAGGAGAAGGAGGAATCAAGGAGAAGAAGTTCTCACTTGCAAGAAGGAGATAACCGTGTGGATCACCATTGGAGGGCGTCATCTTCTTTGACCTTTCAAGTGATAAAGGTATTTCAAAAAACCCCAACGTGTTTCAATGAGTAATTCCTAAGTACACATACATGAGGTGTATAGATGGTCTATGTTTCCGCATCGAAAACTTTTTGTTTTTACCCTCATCTGAGTACACTGTGGTTGGACCAAGATGCTGGGTTTTTCGAACTTTCACACACACCACCACATATCAAATCACTAAATCATTACATAACATCCAAAGTAAATTTTGCTGAAGATCAAACACCCACAGACCCAATCGAAAAGTGCGACAATTCATAATCGACCATTATTAATAAGATCACATTCATAACATGTAACATGCTTTGTCTAGAAGCTGAGTCTCTTAGGCAACAAAGTATTTAGGCTTTTTACATGCCAATTCAATTGATTGGTAGTTTTAATTTCTGTATGTCTAAGAAGAGACTTCCTATGATCCATTGCATAAAGCTCATACATATTTTTGCATTCATGTTTTCATAAAAAGCATAAGTTTTGTGAAAAAACTTTTCTGAAACATAAACTTTTCATGATTGCATAAAAAGTCAAGTGTTCAATGTTTAAGTTTTTGGAAAAACAACTTCTCATTGGTTTAATCGATTACCAGCAAATGGGAATCTATTACTTAAGCTTTCAAGAACACTTTAATCGATTACAAGAGTATGGTAATCGATTACACTACACAAAGTCACAAAATAGTCTTCTTGTGATAATCGGTTATGATATTGTTGTAATCGATTACTTGACGCCTGTTTGGAACAAAGACTTCCTATGATAATCGGTTACATTGCGAAATAATCAATTACTTTGCTCATAAATCTTTCCCAGAAAGTTCAAGAACACTTTAATCGATTAAATGAGTTATTCATCGATTACATAAGTGAATTTAATCGATTACATTAGTGAATTAATCGATTACTGACAATTACAAACAAATTTCTATAAATAGTTGTTGGGTGTTTTAAAAAGAGACAATGAATTATCAAGATTTCTAAAGAGGATTTCTTTTTGGGCAAGCTTTCAGAAGAAGTTTTGGAAAGAAAGTTATGAAGCAGTTTCTTTCACCATTGATTCAAGTCTGGTAATCTTTTACATGCATCATTACTAGATCATCAGGTGGCTTCTTTCTATACAACTTGGTTGTGAATTTTTTTGAATTTCTTTTTGTGTAACTATAACAATAGTTTTTCTTAAGGATTTTCTAGAAAAGATGATTCTAGAGGTAAGAATAGAGATAGATTTTCTCTATGTCTTAATCATAGAGATTATATATGAGTTAGAAGTCTTGTTCTTGATCTAGGTGTGGTTGAGGGTGGTTGTACAAAGCTTGTAAGAAACAGATTGTTATTAGTGGAACTCTAACTTGTTGGTTAGAAGAACTGGATGTAGCTTCTCTAGGTTGAGAAGTGAACCGGTATAAATCTTTGTATTGACTACTTCATCTTTATCTTTTCTTTCTTTATAACTTGTCATTCATTGGTGTTACATTTCACATGCAACAGAAAAAGTTTTTGATTGCATTCTTTGAGTAGTGGTGTTTGATTTGTTGAAAGCTTTCTTGGATTGTTTTGTGATACAATCTTGTTAACTCTGATTGTTTAAGAGTTTTTAAATTGTCCAAGATCAACCAATTCACCCCCCTTCTTGGTTCCTGTGTATTGTTCATACTGTTTTCACATATAAGATAGAAATTCCCACAATTTCACATTATCAAGTCTTAATCAAAGTAAACAACACATTCTACAATTCACATCATTTATTCCATGCATTTCATACATGTTCATGATCAATTTTCATTTGGAATTGTACATCATTGCCCACGTTGAAATCAAATTTTTCGTTGACATAGAAATCCATGTAGGACAAACCATGTATCAATCTCAAGGTTTTTAAATGCAAAGAACTAAGTTTTGGACTCCAAATTTCCTAAAACCACTCCCATTTGCTCCTAATACCCAAACTTATTTGCACCTATTATTAAAGTTCACAAAACTTGTTTTCTAATATCCAAGAGTTGTAGAACCATTTTACGCAAACTTTCATATCAAACCCTATGTTTTCAAACATGAGGAACTCATTTCCATGGTCAAAATCTACAAAGAACAAGCCCATAGGTACAATTTTTGCAAAAAAGAGTGAGTTTTACCGAAAAAGAGTAAACCTTGAAATTGTGATTCCATAAGCTATACTAACTCAATTGGGGTTTATTTAGATCTAACCCTAGGTTTTTCTACCTAGTGAGTTCAATTTTGGCATCCATAAACACAGATTCCAGCTCTAACTTTAAAAAATCCGAAAACAGAGGGGTATGTACACATAACTTGCCCTAACTTATCATATACAACTCCAAATGCTATACAACTCCAAATGAGACATATCCTATATGCTTTCCTAGGTTTTTGGAGTCAAGGAGCTCATTTTTGTGTATAGAATTCATAAAAACAGCATGCATAATTCACAAGGTCACAACACAGAATTTCGACTTTCATATAAACACATAAAAATACAACATAAATGAAGTTTAACTTCTCATAAGCAAAGTATGGGTTCTAAGTGACCAAGTTCTCCTCCCTTACCTATTGATTGGCACAAAGAAGCAAAGAAATAAGTATAAGGTGGGTTGAATCCTTCAGCACCTCTTAGAGCATAAACATGGAAAATGCACCTAGAGAAGAACATAAGGGCTCTAAGGAGTAGAGAATTGAAGAATGAGGAAGAGCATAGGAAAAGGGATTGGAAAACTCACCTATAGCTCTTCACTTCAATTCAAACACTCACACTCCTTAGCTAGCACAATAAGGGTCCCTAGGTCTAAAAAGGGTCCACTTGTACTAACCGTTGATAGAGACAGAATTCTAAGCAATCCCTTCTCTCTTCAGGAATGCTTAAAATTCGAAAAATCTTCCTCGTAAGGATATCCAATAAGTCATGCACTCCCCATGTACATACACAAGATACAAACATGGGCTCATCAATGCACTGACCGTGGATAGAGACAAGAATTCTAAGCAATCCCTTTCTCTCTTCATGAATGCTTAAAATTCGTAAACTCTTCCCTGTAGGGAGATCCAACAGGTCACGACACCCACCATGTACAAAATACATCCATCACGATGACACCATCAACTCTCATCTATGCCATCATCAACATCAATATCATCTCAATCTCAATATCATCAATATCATTTCATTTCAATATCATCAACAACATTAAAATCATTTCATTTTAACACCATCCTCATAAACATCGATATCATCTCATATTAATATAATCATCAACATATCTCATTTCAATACCATCATCAACATCACAAACAATCGCATTTCACATCTATATAACATATGCCTGAGATTCACATTCCTCAGGTTTTCAACAACACAAAACCTCATTCATTCAGAATCCATATTACCACGAGACTGGTATTTTAGGAAAATTCTAAGTTAAAGAAGAGGACTACAATATAGAAAACAAACTCCTATGCGCATTTAAAAATTTAATAAAGAATTAAATAGGAGAACATATTATAAAATTGTGGACAGAGTCTCCTCTGTAATTAAGACTTTTCCCAAAAATCAAATCATTACAACAACAACATTATTCACAGTTTTATCCATCAATAACAAATTCATCACATCCCATTAGTTAGAAACACAATTTTTCTTGAAAACAAGCACACAACAGGGACAAACATACATCAATAATAAATATATCACATCCCATTAGTTTAAAACATAGTTTTTCTTGAAAACTAGCACACAACAAGGACAAACATACATTTCCACAATGGGGTTCCCTGACCCTATCTATGGTATCAAAAGTTGTAAACAAATAATAAACTCCCCTCACCTATCTATCTCCCTTTGTTAGCTCCTTGTAGCGTCGTTTTAAGATCTCTCAAGTTCACATGCTTTGGCCCAAACGCAAAGCTCTATATACCAAATCGAAGATAATTTAGTTTACATTTCAAAGACAAGGTTAATATTAATATTCGGGGTCATATACCACTCAAGTTTAAAAGGGGCTAAAGTGGTGTTTTGGAAGTCCATATCAAAAGGACATCATTTTGAAATTCTATCACACCAATGTGATTGGGGCTCAATGAAGGTGATGGAGTGCTTTTAGTTAAAAAAATTTCTATCATTCTTAACTTATTTGACCTCTCTTGGACCTTTATTTTCCTATTCTAATTCAGTTTGTCTTAGGCAAGTAAGTGGGCTTAATTGCTAATTGTAGCGTATTTTCGGATTTTTGCTCACTTAACGTATCTGACTTGTGCAGGGCCTATAGAGTACTACCGATCTTTGAATGCAGCGTCCTAGGAGTCCCTGGAAAGATAACGAAAAGATCTACAAGTTTGCTAGAAATAGCCCGAGGCCAATTCTATCATTTTGAGCTTTGAAGTTAGCACCTCTGCACTTGTAATTTTGGGCTGCGAATTGAACTTTTAGTGGTGTAAATAGTAAATAATTAGATTGTTGGGTTTGTTTATGGCTCATTCCATTTTTAGAACTTAGTCACTATTTATATTAGTGACTTTAGTGAAACTTGGACAACACTTTACAATTCAATAAACAAGTTTTACATTTCTTTTCTTTAGTTTTTAGAATCAAAAGCTTGTTCTTCATTTTCTCTCATTTGTTCTTCATTGTTCTTCATCTTCTTCATTTCCATTTTGCTATTCTTCCATTTTTCTACACTTACTTCATGGGGCTTTCCTTGGTGATCATCATGGAAGGCTAAATCATTAATCAATCCAAGGATCTAACTCAAGCAAGAGAAGAATTGGAGCTCCGGTTCGGTATTTTGAATTCTACTTGAATGTTCACCTTCTTCTTCAATTTCTATTATGTTTTCATGATTATGAATGCATTTAGGATTGAAAGTGAATTAGGACTATGGATTCATGTCTTAATTTCAAATGATAATCACAAGATTAATTGAATGATATTTCAGTTAGGGTTGTAGTTTCAATCAATTTAGGAGTAGAATCGATTGAACTGCTTCTATTGAGATTGAATGAATGTTCATGATAGAATCAATTTATGGGAATGATGATGATTCGAATAGCTTGGGTTGGTGAATTGGATTGATGCTTTCTAATCTGTTTTACTTTACTCCTTGATAATCTTGTTAATTTTTGCGTTGTTCTTTAATTTTAGTTTGTGTTCTTGCATGTTTTACTTTGCGCATACCAACTGTTCGACAAAAATCCCCCCTTATTATTACCAATGATTTGAAGCTAGAACCATATTGATCGTGTTTCTGAGTCGACCTAGGTTAGCTCTGTGCTGCAGAATTAGTTTAGTAAAATTGTTTTTGATGCGTCTCAACAAAGCATTATCAAAAGGTCACAAAAATAACATCAATTTTATAAAAAAGAAAACTTTTACAACGTCTCATTTTCAAAGGGTTTTCAAAGGAAGTGTAAAAACACCCAATAACGGTACCCAAATCACAAAAGATACTAAGAGAGACTTAAACTAACTAGGAGAAGACAAGGAAACCATGGTTCTCTTGAAGAAACCAAGAAAAGAGGATTGGAGGCTCTGTTCTTGAGTTGAATGTTGAAGATTCTGCTCCGATTAAAGTGTTCCTCTTCGTGCGATGGTCTGACGGCAAGCGGTTGTGGCTCGTGGTGGTCACTGGTGACTGTGGGTGGTGGAGGAGTTGATTCTAGGGTTTTGGGTGAGAGTTTAGAGAGAGAAGTGAAAATGAATTTTTCTACACTACTGGACGTATTTATAAACTGCAATTCTCACTCAGCGCGCTTGTCTCCCTCAGTGCAATTTCCTCTCTATCTAGAATTGCGCTTAGCGTGACATCAAAAGTTGTTATTTTACAAAATATGCAGAGATGGGTTGTGAACCTACTTTCCTAATTTGAATGCGATCAAACGATTAACGAATCCAAGATCGTGGTTTTACTGAAACAAGTTTTGGGTCAACGTATAAATCATAGATTTCAACATAGCTCAAACAAACTCCACATAACTTAACATCCACACCAAGCAATTGCACAACGATATTTTACACAACAATTCAACTAATCTAAACTAATCAGATAATCAAATAACACAAGAAATACATCAAACATCTATTTTCAGTTATCAAAATTTCAGGGTGTTACAACTCTCCCACCCTTTTAGAAATTTCGTCAAAATTTACCTAACTCAAACAAGGCTGGATAGGCTTCTTGCATTTGACTCTGTAGTTCCCATGTTGCATTCTCTCCTAATGTACATCCCCAGATCACCTTGACCAACAAAATCTCTTTCCTCTTAAGTGCTTTGTTCAGTGATCCTCAATCCTCAAAGACAATGTTTCATATGTTAAGTTTTCCTTTACTTGATTGTCATCTAATTTGACTACATGAGAAGGATCATGGATATATTTACGGAGTTGAGACACATGAAAGACATTGTGGAGGTTAGAAAGGGACGGGGGTAATGCAATTTGATATGCCACAGCGCCGACTCTTTTGAGAATTTGGAAGGGACCAATAAAATGAGGTGTGAGTTTTTGGAATTTCAAGGCTCGACCAACCGCAGTCCATAGAGTTGAAAACAGTGATGTACACACACAATTAACCAAGAGGGGGGTGAATTGGTTTATAATAGAGAGTTAAAAATTTCTTTGAAAAACAAACTAGTAGTGGAATTAAAAATGGATCGTATCACTCAATCACCCATTATCAAAATCAGAAATTTTCTTTCAATCAAGATACACCTTGGACTACATGCAATGTCAAAAACACTTCTTGTTGATTATGATTTGATCACCCAAGTACAAGTAATGAAAGATAACCAGATTAGAAACAAGAGAAAACAATTTATACTGGTTCACCTATCAAAAGAGAAGCTACATCTAGTTTTTTCCAACCAAACCTTGGTTAGAGTTTGACTAAATCAAATTCTATTCTTTATAAGCTTTTACAACTAATCTCCTTTATCAAACCTAGATAAATAAACAAAATCTAAACCCTATAGACTTCTAAAGACCAAGAACCAAAGCACACCACTCTGTTCTATGCTCCAGAGAACACTATTCCAGAAAAAAACTTTAAAGAACCTTTTTGATTTTAGAAATATACAAGAACTAAATACAAACACAGTTAAGAGTTCAAGAAAAATATCATCTCATGATCCTCAGTATATGAACGAGATGTATTTTACCAATCAAACAAAGTTTGAATGAATGAATGCTTTGCATAACACAACTTTGTTGAAGCCTCTTGTTCATTCTTTGTTCAAAACAACATGATCTTTGATGTATGAAAATAGAGTTTTGAATAAAGATCTAGAGAAAATCTTTTCTCAGACTTTTTGAACTTTTATAGTGATTGAGTACTTCGTAAAAGCAAGATCTCTATTTTCTCACGTTCTGAGATATATTTTTAAAATAACAGACCCAATAGCTTTTTATAGAAAACAGAGTAAGCTCAATGTAATTGATAAGTGCCACATTTTAGTAAAAATAGAATTCAAATATGGCACTTATTCGTTATTTTAATTGATTTATTCACAAGTTAACCCTAGAAACCTAGTTAATCGATGGTTATATTAAGGTAAGTTATGCTTTCATATTTTGAAAAGATTTCATCCAATCAAATGTTTTAATTTTGCTAGGGTTAAGGGTTACGGAAGAATCAAGCTTGCGAAAACCAAGAGCTGGGAGTTAACTAAGTAAAGAATAAAGTCCCAACAGCATTCCAGGGCCAACAAGCACCAAGGCCCAAAGAAATCTTCATGGCTAAGCTTTAAGCTCGCCCAGGCGGCCAGTTCATGCCTATTTCACTCGCCTGGGCGAGTAGCAAGTTCCAAGGAGCCCCCTTTAGCTCGCCCAGGCGCCCATTTTATGAAGGAATTGGTGGCCTGGGCGACCAAAGCAACTAGGACCACAAAATCTATAAATAAGGAACAAATTTTGGAGGCAAGGGATTCATTCCACAACTTTTTCTCTCCCATTTCACCTACTTATTCATAACAAGCTTGTTCTTAGTTCCTAGGTAGTGTAGAAACTTAGGGAAGTGAGAAATAGTGAATTGTATAAGGAGATTCTGTCGAAAAGAGGATCGATGACGAGCTTAGTCAGTGGTTCTCTCGAGGAGGTTCTGCCGATGTTCGCTTAAACTTTCCTAAGGATTGGACGTACTTTTCTTATCCCTATGCTCTTTTAATTATTTATGCATTGTTTTATTCCTTATTGGTGATTTTATTCTATGCTTAATGCCTGATTCTAATTAATCGTTAGTTTCATGAATTTAACCCTAAAGGCGACTGGAAAGTAAATTTAGGGTTTGAACTGGATTAAATCACTCACTACGTTACGTTGCTAGGAATAGGGCTAAATGTTTTGATTGCACGAAACACGTGACTAGAAGCTTAATGATAGGGTATTTAATTAAATATGCAAGGGATCGATATTTAGTAAAATATCCTTAGGACTTAATTGTGAGGAATCGAATTAAGTTTATATAAACGTGTGCAGCAATAAGAATAGAAAATCCATAGGTAAAATCAATTAAAGGGATAAGAAAGACGAAATTCAATCCTACACTTCCTTGACTTGTACTCGTTTATTTATTTTTTGTAATCATTTATTTTTTTCCGTAATCTTTACTTTACAAACAAAACAACAAATGAATCTCCGTTCGTATCATCTGTATATAACTACTAGACTGGTAACAATTTAAACTAACCGATGTAAACTCAAATCCCTGTGGAGACGAACTTTTACAAATTTGTAACTTGCAACGATAAAACGGTGCGGTTGCCGTGAAAAATCCTAACAGTAATCGATTAAATCATTAATGTAATCGATTAATTTAACTAATGTAATCGATTAATACACAAAATAATCGATTAAAGTGTTCTAAGCTCTTTTTGGAAAACTTATAAGAGCAATTTAATAGATTAAATCGACGTGTAATCGATTAAAGTAATCATAGCAGATTTAGCTTTAAGCTTATGTAATCGATTACATAGTATGGTAATCGATTAAAGCAATCAGACTTATTTTTGAGTTTTTACACTATGTAATCGATTACTATGTTCTTCATGGACTAAGTAATAGATTTCCAATGTTGGTAATCAATTAAATAAGTGCTAAAATGAGTTTTCCAAAACCTAACCATGAGAAATCAATTTCTTTATGTAAGCATGAAAACTTTTATGCTTTAATGAAATCATGTATGCATGTTAATGATCATGTTTATGAAATGCAAGGATCATAAGATAAGCCTCTTAAACACTTAACAAATTTCAAATGCCTTGGCATGAAAAGCTAAAATATTTCTTCTGAGGCACAGGCTTCATCCTTGACTTGATTCTTCCAGCTCCCCCTATATCCAACAAGAGTGACTCTCAAGAATACATGATCACCAACCTCGAATTCCAGGTCTTTTCTCCTCTTGTCCTAATAGCTCTTCTGCCTACTCTGAGTAGTTCTCATTCTCTCTTGGATCAACTTGACCTTCTCAGTGGTTTGTTGTACCACTTCAGGTTCGAGAGTGAGGATGTCTCCGGGTTCTAGCCAACACAAGGGTGTCCTACACCTTCTATCATACAAAGCTTTGTTGAGAGCCATGCCAATGGTAGAATGAAAACTATTATTATAGGTGAACTCTATCAACGGTAGAAAACTCTCCCAACTATCCATTTGTTCAAACACACACGCCTTCAAAAGGTCCTCTAGAGACTGAATGGTCCGTTCAGTTTGACCATCGGTTTGAGGGTGATAGGCTGAACTTAGCCTAAGCATGGTTCCCAATGCTTTGTTTAAACTCTCCCAAAACCTAGAGATGAATCTAGGATCTCTATAAGATACTATGCTAGACGGTACACCATGTAATCTGACAATCTCACTAATATACAGGGATGTCAACTTATCTAAGGAAAACATGATATTGATGGGGATAAAGTGAGCAGATTTGGTCAATCTATCAATAATAACCCGGATAGAATCTAAACCTTTCGGGGTCCTAGGTATTCCTACAACACAATCCATAGAGATACTATCTCACTTTCACTGGGTATATCTGAGGGTTGCAATTTACCTAAGGGTCTTTGATGTTCTATCTTAGCCTTCTGATAGACTAAACATGCATACACAAACTCCCTAACCTCTCTCTTCATGTTTGACCACCAAAACGTTGTCTTAAGATCCTGATACATCTTGGTAGCACCAGGGTGGATGCTCAAGCTGAAAACAATGATGTACACACACAATTAACCAAGGGGGGTGAATTGGTTTATAACAGAGATTTAAAAATTTCTTTGAAACAACAAACTAGCAGCAGAATTAAAAAGTGGATTGTATCGCTCAATCACCTTTATCAAAATACGAAATTTTCTTTCAATCAATACACACCTTGGACTGCATGTAATGTCAAAAAAACTTCTTGTTGATTATGATTTAATCACCCAAGTACAAGTAATGATAGATAACTAGATTAGAAAAAAGAGAAAACAATTTATACTGGTTCACCTCTCAAAAGAGAAGCTACATCCAGTTTCTTCCAACCAAACCTTGGTTAGAGTTTCACTAAGTCAAATCTTGTTCTTTACAAGCTTTTACAACTGATCTCCTTTATCAACACTAGATAAAGAAACAAAATCTAAACCCTATAGACTTCTAAAGACCAAGAACCAGCGTACACCACTCAGTTCTATCATCCAGAGAACACCACTCCAGAAAAAAAACTTTAAAGAACCTTTTTTGATCTTAGAAAATACAAGAACTAAGAATAGACAAAACATATCACAGTTAGGAGTTCAACAAAGATATGACCTCATGAGCCTCAGTATATGAATGAGATGTGTAACACCCCGTAGGCCTCCGACGTGTTATCATTATTAATATCAGATTAGCGCTTAAAACATAGTTTATAAAACTCAGCCGAAAGCACAGAATCACTTTTCTTGATTCATTATGTATGGAATAAAACAAATCACATAAAATTCACACACAAGGCACATTTGGCACACCCCTGCTGATCCAGTTTCGCATAACATAATCATAAGGACAGATAACTACAAGACTTCGGCAGATTTATCAAATATACAACATCGATACTCAGGAGAAAGGTCTCATATACATGTCATAACTAGTTCTGTACAAACATATACATCAGAACTCACACCACATCGTGTGATACAAAAGAATATCTGCCCTCACAGAGGGTATACAGAACTATACAATCATCAGGTGTACACACACACCATCCCTTCTCAAGGGTACAACATATAATCAAAATAATTAAAAATGAGCCTACAAGCTCCATCTGCTGCTATCAGCCAAGCAGAAACGTCTCTACTCGGGCCTCCTGCCCTGGGACTGCTCTCTTCGTCCGAAAGAGTCACCTGAAAAGCATAAATCCCCACACGGGGTGAGATAACAAATCTCAGTAAGCTCAGGGTCCATGGAGGCTTCTCCTCCACCCTGGCCCACTTCCATAACACATACATCAGGCAATCACAAGTAATTGGCCCACTGGCCCTCATAACAACATAAGCATAGCATACAAACATGGCGAAGCTGCCTCAACGCCTGGCGGAGCTACCTCAACTCCTATATCAGTGAGAGTCCGGAACTCACACCTGTGCCATCCCATTGGGTGCTAACCCTTCGCATGGATGCACAACATATGGTACCTCCGAGAATAGAAGGAGCTACCTCAACTTCTAATCCCCTAGCCTGTGGGAATCAATCCCCTGGGAGCTACCTCAACCAAGAGCCAGCCATGCTAGGAGGAAACCATCATCTCCTAGGGAGGTCCATATCTATCTATTGGCCAACGGATCTATCACAGACATATCACATCACAAATCAATCACAGATGCATACATATATCATTATGAGGATGTAACTACCAATGCATGCATCATGAAATGACCACCACTCCCCCAGAGTGTGGTGTGGCACACAAGATGGGAAATAATTCCCCAGGGACACTGAACTTACCTGTTAATGGCTCACTCTGTAGTTCTTTCCCTGGTCTGTGGCTCCCGCCACCAACAGTTTCAAAATCAAGCCCTAAACAAGGAATATGCAGTCTCATATCAAAACCAAGCTACAAGCATTCAATCACAGATCATAACATAGCAAAATTCCCCTATCCTAGTGTTCAATCAGAACAAGCCTGCACTAGGCTTCTCACAGACCATACAAGGTCCATAATGGATGCATACAAATCACCTGAGTCATCACAGACTCAATACAGCTCATTTACCATAACATAGACTCATAGTAGCCTTAAGGTTCCAACTCACTGGAATGGCTTAAACTTAACCACAACACCATTCCACTAGCCTCTCAGGCTCAATACAAGCATAATCAAGGCTCTGGCATGGCTCCAAAACCATAAGTGACTTATCACACAAGCCACACATACAAGCCACAGAGCCAATATTCAAAGTTATCTAAATCAAAAACTGAAAGCTAATCCTTCATCTATACCTCGCTCTAAACAAGTTTCTCTACAGGTCCCTAAGCTAATTCTAGCCCTAGCTCATCTGGGTCACTATTCATAAAACCCCCCATGATCAAAATCAAACGGAGAAACTTGAGTTTCTTACCTCAGTGGCTACTCTAAAGGTCTCAGGACAGCTTCCTCGAGCTTCTATGTCCTTTATATGCCGTGGGTCTTCTCCAATCTCAAGTTCTCTGAGAAATCACTCTTCACTCAAAAAGGGTTTCAAGAGCGGAAAATTGAAGGATTCAAGCTTCCATAGGTTTCTCTCACACTCAAAGGTCAAAGGGAGGTGTTTAGGCTCTCAAATAGGGTCCTAAAAAGGTTGGAAACAACTCTAATGGAGGTATGGACAAAGGAAGAAGAAGAAGGGAAGAAAAATGCCTAGCTTTTCGGGCTTATGGGCCTTTTATAGGCCCAGACGTGACTCCCACGCTGCTAGCGTGGACTCCCACGCTACCGACGTGGAATGGCAGAGGAAAACACATTTCTGGGACACTTTCCACGCCCCTGGCGTGGCCTCCCCGCCACCAGCGTGGCTTCCCACGCCACCAGCGTGGCTTCCCAGTGAAATTTGCATTTCTGAGCCACTTCCCACGCTCCTGGCGTGGCTTCCCACGCTCCTGGCGTGGCTTCCCACGCTCCTGGCGTGGTTCACAGCAAAACCCCTAAATTAAGCTTTAAAACCCATGGTTATTATATTCTTCCCCCCTTTTTAAGAATTTTGTCCGCAAAATTCAGAAACATACCTGTTAGCCAACTCGGGATACATCTGTAGCAGCTCTTGCTCCCGCTCCCAAGTTGCTTCCTCAGGCGTCCTGCCTTCCCGTTGTACCTTGATGATATGGGAATAGTCTTACTGCGGATCTGTTTCTCCATCCTGTCTAGGATCCTCAAGGGCCATGTAGGACTCGTCAGATTCTCTCTAATCTGAACTGTGTCAGGCTCAACCACGTGTGAGGGATCTGCCACATACTTCCTCAACTGAGACACTTGGAACACATCATGCAAGCCCGACAACTGGGGAGGCAAAGCTAGTCTGTAGGCCACTGGTCCTACCCTTTGCAGCATCTGATATGGACCAATGAACCTAGGGCTCAGCTTCCTCACACCTAAAGCTCGTCCTACGCCCGTCACTGGAGATAACCTTAGAAACACATGATCACCCTCCTCAAACTGCAAGGGTCTGTGCTTCTGATCATAATATCTCCTTTGCCGACTCTGAGCCTTCAACAGCTTGTCTCTGATCATCTTGATCTGCTCAGAGGTCTCTTGAACCATCTCAGGCCCAAAGAGCTGCTTCTCGCCTACCTTTGTCCAACATACCTGAGTCCGGCACCGTCGGCCATACAACGCCTCATATGGTGCCATGCCTAAGCTGGCATGAAAACTGTTGTTGTAGGAGAACTCCACAAGAGGTAGATATCTGTCCCAGCTAGCACCTTGCTCCAAAGCACAAGCTCTCAGCATATCCTCCAGAGTCTGGATGGTTCTCTCTGTCTGACCATCTGTCTGAGGATGGTAGGCCGTGCTGAGTCTGAGCTGGGTACCAAAAGCATCCTGAAGTGCACCCCAGAACCTCGAGGTGAACTTCAGATCTCTGTCACTGATGATACTGTCAGGGACTCCATGCAACCTCACAATCTCCCTAACATAAAGTTGGGCCAACTTCTCTGTGGTGTAGTCAGATCTCACAGGCAAGAAATGAGCAGACTTGGTCAGCCTGTCTACTATCACCCAGATGGAATCATATCCACTCTGAGTCCTCGGTAGCCCTACCACGAAATCCATGGAAATGCTGTCCCATTTCCACTCAGGGATCTCCAGAGGCTGAAGTAGACCCGATGGTCTCTAATGCTCAATCTTTACCTTCTGACACACTAGACACTTAGCCACATACTCGGCTATGTCTTTCTTCATTCTTGGCCACCAGAAACTCCTCTTCAGATCATAATACATCTTGGTGGCTCCCGGATGTATACTGAACTGGCCCTTATGTGCCTCAGACAAAACAACATCTCTCAACTCGCCTTTAGGCACCACAATGCGATCTTGGTACCTCACCAAGTCGTTATCCTCCTAGGAAACATCCTGTTGGCCAATCATGGCCGTCATAGCCTCATCCTGCTGTTGAGCTTCTTGGATCCTCCTGATCAGCTCATTATCCACCTTGGTCTTGCTCAACTCAAGACCACGTGCACCTTCTGTCACCATCAGGTTCATATCTCTGAATTGCTCTATCAGCTGACAATCAGAGATCATCAAACATGCAGCAGTCACATTCTTCCTGCTCAAAGCATCAACAACCACATTTGCCTTGCCTGGATGGTATCTTAGCTCGAAGTCATAGTCCTTTAGGAATTCCATCCAACGCCTCTGTCTCATATTCAACTCTTTCTGATCAAAGAGGTATCTGAGACTCTTGTGGTCACTGAACACTATCAACCTGGCACCATACAAATAATGCCTCCATATCTTTAGAGCAAACACCACAGCTGCCAACTCCAAGTCATGAGTAGGATAAGACTCTTCATGAGGTTTCAGTTGCCTTGAAGCATAAGCAACTACCTTCTTATCCTGCATCAGCACACACCCAAGTCCCCTCTTGGATGCATCACAAAACACCTCAAAGACTCCCTCAGGGTCAGGAAGAGTCAACACTGGAGCTGTGGTCAACCGCTCTTTTAGCTCTTGGAAACACTGCTCGCACTCATGGGTCCACACAAATGGAACCCCCTTCCGTGTGAGTCGAGTCAGAGGTACCACCAACTGGGAAAACCCCTGAATAAACATCCGGTAATAGCCAGCCAAGCCCAGGAAACTCCGGATCTCAGACACATCCTTGGGCCTCTCCCAGGACATCACTGCCTCTATCTTGCCAGGATCCACTGATACACCAGCTGCTGAGATCACATGGCCAAGAAACTTCACTTCTGTCAACCAGAACTCACACTTGGCCAACTTAGCATACAACTGCTTATCCCTCAGTATCTGAAGGACTGTCCTGAGATGCTCGGCATGCTCTGTCTCTGTCCTGGAGTATATCCGTATGTCATCGATGAACACCACCACAAACTGATCTAAGAAGGGTCTGAATACCCTGTTCATATAGTCCATGAACACTGCTGGGGCATTCGTTAGACCAAACGAAATGACCTGATACTCAAAGTGACCATACCTAGACCGGAAGGCTGTCTTAGGTATGTCTGCTGGCTTAATCCGAATCTGGTGATATCCGGATCTCAGGTCTATCTTGGAGAACACTCTGGCTCCCCTCAGCTGATCCAATAGATCATCAATACGAGGTAGAGGATACTTGTTCTTCACAGTAAGCTTGTTCAACTGCCTGTAGTCTACACAAAGTCTCATACTGCCGTCCTTCTTCTTCACAAAGATCACCGGTGCTCCCCAAGGTAAAACACTCGGTCGAATGAACTGTTTGGACAGCAGGTCCTCCAACTGCACCTTCAGCTCCCTCAACTCCAGAGGAGCTATACGGTAAGGTGCCACAAAAATTGGTCCCACACCAGGAACCAAATCAATGGAGAACTCTATTTCCCTCTCTGGTGGTAGCTGAGTTATCTCATCAGGAAACACATCTACAAACTCCCTCACCACAGGGATCTGAGACAAATCAACACCTGGCTTATCTTCTGTCACACCCAAGAAGATATAGCCCTGAGCTCCCTCCATAATTGCCTTGCGAGCTTGCAAGGCTGATAAGAATGAGGCAGAACTCGAACTGGTCCCCTCAGAAGGTACTAAAACCCTCTTCTGACAACAGTCTAGCATCACACCATACTTGGTCATCCAGTCCATACCCAGAATTATCTCAAGGGTAGGCATAGCTAGACAGAATAGATCAATCACATAAGCTCTGCCCTCATACAAAAATTGCACGTCCTTGTAGCACGTGCTCACCTGGCATCTTTCTCTAGATGCTGTGATAACCTCCATTGGAGGAGCAAAACTGTGCTTAGGCAATCTAAGCCTATCAACAACCACATCCTGTATGAAGGAATGTGTGGCTCCAGAATTAAACAGCACTCTAATATCACAGTCATCGATCAGAACTGTACCTCTGATCAGGTCTGGAGCTCTAACTGCCTCCCTAGCGTCTACAGTATACACCTTGCCTGCTGTGGGTGCCATCACTTCTACGGAAGTAGCCTGTGCCCGTCTCTCTGTCTGTGGGCACTCTCTGGATATGTGGCCTGGCTTGCCACAGCGGAAACATATAATCTGGCCTGAGGAACAGGCTCCTGTATGCTCCTTCCCACAAGCTGGACACTTGGGGACTGATCTCCTCCAGGCCAAACCCCTCTTGAATCTGTCAGAGGGTGTAGAGACTCTCAACATCTTGCCCTTACCCTTCCCGGTCGGGCTAGAACCGTTGGGCCTTCTCCCCTCCTGTCTGTCTGAAGGAGTAGGCTGTCTGCCTCTCTGCTGTCTCTGCAGGATACCCTCCACCTGGCGACTCTGTCTCACTAGGGTATCCATGTCTCGTGACCCCAGACCAGCTACCAACACTTGGATGTCATCTCTAAGTCCCCTCAGGAACTTAGCTTCTAGAATCTCAGCTTCAGGCATAGGTCTCCTGAAGTGTTCATACTGAGCCAGCTCATTAAACTGGGCCAGATACTCGTCCACCGTCATGGTCCCCTGGACGAGACTATCGAACTCAGCCTGCTTCTGCTCCCGGGCATCTCTGGGAAAGTACCTGTCCAGGAAGCAGGCCTCGAACAACTGCCAGGTAATCACCTCTCCCCGGCCTCTCAGAAGTGGGACGGTGGTCTTCCACCACTTATGGGCGTCTCCCTGAAGCATATAGGTTGCATACAGCAACCTCTGGTGGTCGGGGCACTCCATCACCTCGAAAATCTTCTCTAAGGCTTGCAGCCACCCTGCTGCAGCCACTGGATCATAGTCCCCTGAGAACACTGGAGGGTCATGCTTCCTGAATGTGATCAGCATCTTCCCTCTAGCTGCTACATCACTGTCGGCCTCTATCTGGGACATCTGGTCCCCTCGCTGGTGGCTCCCACCAGCCTGCTGGCGACTACCCTCGCCATCAAGAACAGGAGGTGTGGAGGATGCTCTGTCATCCCTCCTGAGGTTCTTCACCTCCTCTAGCAAATCATGATTAGCCTTCATCAAGGCTTCATTCACCTCTCGGGTGGCAGCCATCTCTCGCTGCATCTCCCCCTGAGTTTGTCTATTAGCAGCTAATTCTTGCTGCATATCTTCCTGCATCTGTCTGTTAGCAACTAATTCTTGCTGCATGGCGGCTAAAGCAGCCGCAACTAGATCAGTCTGGGCACTGGTAGCCCCATGGGTGCCTCTAGGTCTCACCATGGCACTACACATGTACATCACACAGTGAGTTGATCAGGCCCACAGTTAATGTACCCTCATGCAATGCTCATGTCAAACAACCACAGACAAGCACCAAATCAAATTCCATACATAATGTTCTCATCAAGAAACTGCTCTGATACCATTAAATGTAACACCCCGTAGGCCTCCGACGTGTTATCATTATTAATATCATATTAGCGCTTAAAACATAGTTTATAAAACTCAGCCGAAAGCATAGAATCGCTTTTCTTGATTCATTGTGTATGGAATAAAACAAATCACATAAAATTCACACACAAGGCACATTTGGCACACCCCTGCTGATCCAGTTTCGCATAACATAATCATAAGGACAGATAACTACAAGACTTAGGCAGATTTATCAAATATACAACATTGATACTCAAGAGAAAGGTCTCATATACATGTCATAACTAGTTTTGTACAAACATATACATCAGAACTCACACTACATTGTGTGATACAAAAGAATATCTGCCCTCACAGAGGGTATACAGAACTATACAATCATCAGGTGTACACACACCCCATCCCTTCTCAAGGGTACAACATATAATCAAAATAATCAAAAATGAGCCTACAAGCTCCATCTGCTGCTATCAGCTAAGCAGAAACGTCTCTACTCGGGCCTCCTGCCCTGAGATAGCTCTCTTCGTCCGGAAGAGTCACCTAAAAAGCATAAATCCCCACACGGAGTGAGATAACAAATCTCAGTAAGCTCAGGGTCCATGGAGGCTTCTCCTCCACCCTGGCCCACTTCCATAACACATACATCAGGCAATCACAAGTAATTGGCCCACTGGCCTGGCCCTCTGGCCCTCATAACAACATAAGCATAGCATACAAACATGGCAGAGCTGCCTCAACGCCTGGCAGAGCTACCTCAATGCCTATATCAGTGAGAGTTCGGAACTCACACCTGTGCCATCCCATTGGGTGCTAACCCTTCGCATGGATGCACAACATATGGTACCTCCGAGAATAGAAGGAGCTACCTCAACTTCTAATCCCCTGGCTTGTGGGAATCAATCCCCTGGGAGCTACCTCAACCAAGAGCCAGCCATGCTAGGAGGAAACCATCATCTCCTAGGGAGGTCCATATCTATCTATTGGCCAACAGATCTATCACAGACATATCACATCACAAATCAATCACAGATGCATACATATATCATTATGAGGATGTAACTACCAATGCATGCATCATGAAATGACCACCACTTCCCCGGAGTGTGGTGTGGCACACAAGATGGGAAATAATTCCCCAGGGACACTGAACTTACCTGTCAAAAACTCACTCTGTAGTTCTTTCCCTGGTCTGTGGCTCCCACCACCAACAGTTTCAAAATCAAGCCCTAAACAAGGCATATGCAGTCTCATATCAAAACCAAGCTACAAGCATTCAATCACAGATCATAACATAGCAAAATTCCCTTATCCTAGGGTTCAATCAGAACAAGCCTGCACTAGGCTTCTCACAGACCATACAAGGTCCATAATGGATGCATACAAATCACCTGAGTCATCATAGACTCAATACAGCTCATTTACCATAACATAAACTCATAGTAGCCTCAAGGTTCCAACTCATTGGAATGGCTTAAACTTAACCACAGCACCATTCCACTAGCCTCTCAGGCTCAATACAAGCATAATCAAGGCTCTGGCATGGCTCCAAAACCATAAGTGACTTATCACACAAGCCACACATACAAGCCACAGAGCCAATATTCAAAGTTATCTAAATCAAAAACTGAAAGCTAATCCTTCATCTATACCTCGCTCTAAACAAGTTTCTCTACAGGACCCTGAGCTAATTCTAGCCCCAGCTCATCTGGGTCACTATTCATAAAACCCCCCAGGATCAAAATCAAACGGAGAAACTTGAGTTTCTTACCTCAGTGGCGACTCTAAAGGTCTCAGGACAGCTTCCTCGAGCTTCTGTGTCCTTTATACGCCGTGGGTCTTCGCCAATCTCAAGTTCTCTGAGCTTTTCCTTTGAGAAATTACTCTTCACTCAAAAAGGGTTTCAAGAGCTTAAAATTGAAGGATTCAAGCTTCCATAGGTTTCTCTCACACTCAAAGGTCAAAGGGAGGTGTTTAGGCTCTCAAATAAGGTCCTAAAAAGCTTGGAAACAGCTCTAATGGAGGTCTGGACGAAGGAAGTAGAAGAAGGGAAGAAAAATGCCCAGCTTTTCGGGCTTCTGGGCCTTTTATAGGCCCAGACGTGACTCCCACACTGCCAGCGTGGACTCCCACGCTACCGGCGTGGAGTGGCAGAGGAAAACACATTTCTGGGACACTTTCCACGCCCCTGGCGTGGCCTCCCCGCCACCAGCGTGACTTCCCTCGCCACCAGCGTGGCTTCCCACGCCACCAGCGTGGCTTCCCAGTGAAATTTGCATTTCTGAGCCACTTCCCACGCTCCTTGCGTGGCTTCCCACGCTCCTGGCGTGGCTCATAGCAAAACCCCTAAATTAAACTTTAAAACCCATGGTTATTATAAGATGTGTTTTACCAATCAAACAAAGTTTGACTGAGTGCTTTGAAGAACACAACTCTCTTGAAACCTCTTGTTCAGTCTTTATTCAAAACAACATGATCTTTGATGTATGAAAACATAGTTTTGAATCAAGATGTAGAGAAAAACTTTTCTCATATTTTTTGAGCTTTTGCAATGAATGAGTACTTTGTGAAGGTAAGATGTATATTTTCTCACATTCTAAGATATATCTCTTAAATCACAAACTCAATAGCTCTTTATAGAAAACAGATATAACAACATGTAATCGATTAATACATAAGTGTAATCAATTATTTTATGTAACGTAATTGATTAATATGTCAAGTAATCGATTAAAATGTTCTTGAGACAATCTGGAAAACTTTCATGAACAATGTAATCGATTAAACCATGATGTAA
Source organism: Glycine tomentella (assembly GCA_007407185.1). NCBI lineage: Eukaryota > Viridiplantae > Streptophyta > Magnoliopsida > Fabales > Fabaceae > Glycine > Glycine tomentella. The sequence continues at coordinate 213,558 of PYAF01004454.1, forward strand.
TCGATTAAAGCAGTCAGTCTCAGACATGAAATAAGCCTTTGTAATCGATTACAGATGAGTGGTAATTGATTAAGACAGTTATGATTAATTTTGAAATAAGCCTGGATAATCGATTACGCTTGAGTGGTAATCGATTAAGGCAGTCAGGCATGTTTTTGCATTTTGTTCTATGTAATTGATTACGATTTGCTTGGAATCGATTAAAGTGTTCTTCATGGCTTTTTAACATATTACACAAGTTGGTAATCAATTACTTATTGCTTGTAATCGATTAAAGTTTTGCACATTCTGATATTTCAAAACTTAAGTCATGAGAAATTTTTTTCCAAATGCAAACATGTAACCTTATGTTCTTTTCTTAAATCATGTATGCATGGAAGTGTTTATGCTTTATGCAATACAAGGATCACAAGATAAGCCTCTTGAACCACTTAACAAATTACAACTTGAACCACTTAACAAATTAAAAATGCCTTCAATTGAATGGCATGTAAAAAGCTAAAATCTTTAAGCAAAGGGCTTCATCCTTGATCTTCTTTTCAAACTCCCCCTATATGGTACCACATTGCATGGTGAGAGTGAAATTAGGAGCATGCATCATTCCAATCATGATTGTCTGATTTGTGAAATGAATTGGATGATTGGTTTGTCAAGTGTGTATTGGACTAATGGAATTATAGTAATAATTATGGTTGTTACTGTTGTTTCCTTTCCAATTGTGATTACCTGATAATTGTTGGTTGTATATAATAAACTCACCCTTGCATTTTTTGTAACGTGTGGTTGGTACCTTTGATGATCACGAACCCTCGTTCATGGGAGAAGATGAGTAGCAGTAGGTGACCTTGGAGGGAGATCTTCTTTTTGGTTGGAGCCGCCAAACCGACATGATAACGTTGGAACTCTTTTTGGAAAAGAGTTGTGTTTTATTAATCAACTCTTTCTTAGTTAGTCCCTTGATTCTTTTTGTTTGTCATGTAATTACAACTAAATTATGTTCTGGCATGTGAATGATTTGTAATGTTTTAAATGTACATCCATATGTATCCATTTATATATTTGTTCCGTTGTATGATAATTGTATTATCACGAAAAACTTACTACCATTTTCATAATCAAATTAATGGAGCTTTCATTAAAATTTAAAATTCACACGATTAGAGTTAGTGATATCGTAGCGACGAGGCGGGTTGTTACAATCAACAACATCAATATCATTTCATTTCAATATCATCAACAATATCAACATCATTTCATTTCAACACCATCTTCATAAACATCAATATCATCTCATATTAATATAATCATCAACATAATCTCATTTCAATATCACCATCAACATCACAAACAATCACATTTAACATCTATATAACATGTGCTTGAGATTCACATTCCCCAGTCTTTAGACAACACAAAACCTCATTCATTCACAATCCATATTACCACGAGACAGGTATTTTAGGAAAATTCTAAATGAAAGAGGCGGACTACAATATAGAAAACAAACTCTTAATCCCATTTAAAAATTTAATAAAGAATTAAATAGGATAACATATTATAAAAATTTTGGACAAAATATCCTCTGTAATTAAGAAATTTCCCAAATATTCAATCATTACAGCAATAACATTATTCACAATTTTATCCGTCAATAACAAATTCATCGCATCCCATTAGTTAAAAACACATTTTTTTTAAAAAACGAGCACACAACAGGGACAAACATACATCAATAATAAATATATTGCATCCCATTAGTTCAAAACATAGTTTTTCTTGAAAACCAGTACACAACAAGGAAAAACATACATTTCAATAATTGGGTTCCCTGACCCCAACTATGGTATAAAAAACTATAAACAAATAATAAACTCCCATCACCTATCTATCTCCCTCTGTTAGCTCCTTGTAGCGTCATTTTGAGATCTCTCAAGTTCATGTGCTTTGGCCCAAACGCAGAGCGCTATATACCAAATCAAAGATAATTATGTATACATTTCAAAGACAAGGTTAATATTATTATTCGGGGTCAAATACCTACTTAAATTTAAAAGGGGCTAAAGTTGTGTTTTGGAAGTCCACATCAAAAGGACATCATTTTGAAATTCTAATCACACCAATGTGACCGAGGCTCAACGAATGTCACAAAAATAACATCAATTTTATAAAAAGGAAACTTTAACAATGTCTCATTTTCAAAGGGTTTTCAAAGGAAGTGTAAAAATACCCAATAACGGTACCTAAATCACAAGAGTTACTATGAGAGACTTAAACTAACTAGGAAAAGACAAGAAAACCATGGTTACCTCGAAGAAACCAAGAAAATAGAATTGAAGGCTCCGCTCTCTACCGAATCCTGGAGTTGAATTTTGAAGATTCCGCTTCGATTAAAGTGTTTCTCTTTGTGCGGTGGTCCGATGGCAAGCAGTAAGGGCTCGTGGTTGTCACTAGTGACTGTGGGTGGTGGATGAGGTGATTCTATGGTGTTGGGTGAGAGTTTAGAGAGAGAGAGAGAGAGAGAGATGTGAAAACACATTTTTCTGCACTACTGGAAGTATTTATAAACTGCAAGTCTCATTTAGCGCGCTCGTCACGCTCAGGGCAATTTCCTCTCTGTCTAAATTGCGGTTAGCGCGCTGGTGCGATTAGCGCAACATCAAAAGTTGGTAGTTTGAAAATCCCAACGGTCAAAATATGAAGAGATGGGTTGTGAACATAATTTAAAAATTTGAAGCCGATCCAACGGTTAACAAATCTAAGATCGTGGTTTTACCGAAACAGATTTTGAGTCAAACTATAAATCACACATTTCAACATAGCTCAAACAAACTCCACATAACTTAACATCCAGACCAAGATAATTTACACAAAAATTCAACTAATATAAAATAATCAAATAATCAAATAATACAACAAATACATCAAACATCTATTTTCAGTTATCAAAATTTCAAGGCGTTACACATTCAATTATGAGAAAATGGACCATCCAGACTTAACAATCTTCCCTTATTAATGATGAAAAATTATACAAATTTTGATTGAGATAAAACATAATCATGTGATGTGTGAGAGATAATAATCTCATGCATGATTATAAGTTATGTATTAGTGCACACACACACACACGCACACACACACACACACACACACACACACACACACACACACACATATATATATAACAATGGATAAAAACACACCTATGAGCACCAAACAACTTGTATTATTAAAAGTGATTCTCTATCTATCAAAATTTCTATAGCCTCCCCCCTTTTTGTCATTAAAAAAAATACATGGGGTTCAAACAAAGAAATGGTGATAAATCATCATTGTCACTCTTGAGTAGGCGGTTGTGGTTGAGTAGGTCGTGAAGTTGATTGAGGAGGGGGAACAATTGTTGGTGATGGTGGAGGAGTAGGAAGAGTTTGTTGTTGCAGAGGTGGTTGTGGTTGGATGACAGCTCCAAGCATGTTCATATGAGACTATTGAAGGTTTTGAAGAAGTATCTATGACAAATTGGTGAACTGAGTGGATCTAGCGTGCTGCATAGATAACATGTATTTCTCATTGTCCAATCATTGTTGTTCAACATAGGCTTGTATCTCCTTCTTGTTTCTTCTCTCTGTTGCTGCATAGCTTGAGTCACAATTTCTTGGACTCTATCTTCACTTAAAGCACTTAGGGAAACATAGTTGATAAGTTCAACATCTTTTATATTGCTTGAGCTGTTAGACAAGACAACAACTACATTAGGAACCCCTTTTTGTACTGAGGTAACTTCATTTGAAGGTTCAACCTAATTGGACGCAGGCATAAGTTGCTCAATTTGTAATCCTTTATTAGCATTAGTAGCATTGGACGGAGTTGGTGAAGCAACTTTTTCAACATCTTCTTGCAAGGCACCAAAAGTGTTGAGATCAATAGGTACTTTAGTGATGTTGGCAGTTGCTTCCTTAGTTATTTTTGCAATAAGTTCAGCTTGTATGGCTTTTTCCCATTTCTCTTTTTCTGGTTTGAGAACTTCATCCACCTGCATCACATGATCAGTGAAGTCCTCTTGTGTTGAAGTTGTCGTCATGGTTTTTCACAAAACAGACACATGAATCATCAATATGATATGTTTGGGTTGGATGCATATGCAGAGGCTTTGGAAGTGTCAAACGGGATAATTTGATTCTAGAAAGTCCTGGCTTCAAAGTAATCTAGCTTGCATGTAATATTGTTACCTCTAAGAAAATTCTTCCAATCACGAGGATGATTGACAAGTTCCATTGTCTAACCTCTGCAAGGTATTTCTTGGTTGAAGTAGAGCTTGAACCCCTTGTTTTTACCCAAATCACAAACTGGTAGTTGCTCTACTGATGTGTAAGCTTGGAAGATAGGAAATGGCTTGGTTGGGAATGTATGTTTGAGAAAGAAGCCTGCCTAGCTCAGTTAACTAGTCATTAGATAACCCTATGTGTATAGGGTTGAAAGGGAAAATGTTGTAATGGGGGTCCGTAGATGGATGTACTTTACACATTGAACCTTGTAATCCTGAATTCCTTTCGAAGGATTGATGTTGCTTCTTAAAGAAGAAGTTTCTTAACTGATGAATGTCATAGCATTCTTATGCTTCTTCTTTTCCTTGGTTTTATCAACTTCTTCACTGCCTTAGAGTGGACGCACAGTTTGTTGAGTTCCACTAGGGAGCAAATATGGTTGCATCTGGACTAGGTTGGGATCGCATCCAAGAGGGAGTGTCTTAGGTGACTAATGCATTAGCTAGTAAGGCATTACACTCAATAGAAGAAACATGATTATAACAAACTATCTCTAAATTCTTGTACAATTTTATAGAAGAGGTCCTTCTTCTTGTAATAGTTTTGTTCGTTCCTCTTAAATAATGCAACATGAAACTTCTTCTTGAGCTTTACTTCTACAGATATGACTTATTATGGCAAAGAGATCTAGTGTCTCCGTGAAGCAATCCAAGCTTATGTTGGACACGATTCCTTGAACTTAGACAAGGCAATGGACAAGGGTGGACGTTGACTAGATTGTGCTCATGGTCGGTGATGTTGAGGAGAGACATGAGAGGTAGAAACATCAACACTTACAAATTCTTGAGAAAGAGAGGGTTACATCCATTCTTTGTTAAGAATTGCCTTGTTCTCATGAGTTGTATGTGTCCTCATCTTCTTTGGCACTAAGGAGACGATGACTTTATCTATTGTACCTGTTGGCCCCTTAGTGACTTTTGCTTTTTTCGACCAGCAAGGATCTATTATTGATCTTCTTCTTTCCTTTTCCTTTGGAGTTGTGGAGTCTCTTGTTCATCTATTTCACTCAAGTCCGTCAGCCTCTGGTTTGTGGTCTTCTTCTCAATAGGTTTTTAGGACTTCTCTTGGTGGGAGTAGTCTTTGGACGCTTGTTGGGAGAATTGGACGATGGAATTGGCCCATGTTTCTTGTGCAAGTCTAAGATGGAGTCCTTAGACCCAATCTATTGCAATATGCTCTTGTTGCAAACATTATGCCAAATGTTTGCTTGATCACACATCAAGTTGTATTCCACTTTCTTTTTGTCTTTCACTTTGTGGAGTTTGTCTTTGTACAATGCTCTTGGAACATGTTCAACATACGTTTTCTCCCAACTGTTGCATATTTTTGATGCCAACGATGAAGATGAAGACGAGGAGGAGCAAGGGGAAGAGGTAGTTATCTCTAATTTTCTTTTTTGAAATCCCTAATTTGCTGAAATAGTTATTGTTTTGGATGCAAAACTCAATTATGGATTGTTTATTATATGTTATTTGTTGATTTTCACTTGATTCGTTTGATTTCTCCTTTAATTTTTCATTTTTCATTTATTTTTGTTATATTCCAAACCAGGGCCTAGAACCTGGAGAGTCTTCACTAGTTCATTTAATCATTTACGGTTATTTGTTAACACCTTGCATGTTTATCAATTTTTCATAGAAGAATTGCTTATGGAACCTGTTTACAAGACTTTGGAATACTATGCCTTGATTTAAATTAATTGTTCGATAAAAAATATATGGCCCTGTGCCCACCTCCTATTATTAGTGCCCACCTCTGATATTGTCTTGACAGAACCTGGTTTGAGTGTTATTATTAGTGCAGTCTTAACTAGTAGGGCTATTTTCCAGAGAATGAAAAACTACACGGTTGGTCACTCTCTTCTTCCTTCATAAACATAATCTCTTTTGTTTTTAGCTTTTTCTAAATTGACATTGTTTGCTTTGTATTTCAGATATATGCAATATCTATTACTATCTGTATAGTGGTAAGTGGAAACATATGTTATGATTATATGTAATTCATCATGATAAGGAATGAGTGAATACTCATCAGTATGGCTTCTCTCATGATGGAGGTCCAGCACAAGCCAAAGGTCTAAAAGGAGAGCTTGAAGCACTTTCTTTGGTTAGTTTCAAAGTGTAACGCCTCTCTTTACTCTCTCGTGCTTGATTGATTTTTAGATAAAAATTCATGTCCACTTTATATAAGAATTGTATTAGTTATAAATTTTACGGAAATTCTTTTTCGCTTTTGCTTGCAAATTAATGATTCGTTTGTAACGTAAACGATTCTTCCTCACCATGATAGTAAATAAGTACAGTCCATAGTACAGTCCTAAAAACATGTCCAAAATAATATACAGACTGTTTTAAGTTTAATACAGACTACACATCTACAAAATACATCAAACACAAAATTCAAGTCATCAAGCTTTCTCATCATCCCTTCTTCAACAACATCCATAGCCTATGCATCACTGCTTCCCTGCTCGCCCAATTGAATTGGGGTCATCACAGGTGTCAGCCACAGACACAGAAATAGGGTGAGCATATGATAAACATAGTTTGAATAAAGCATAAAGGAATACATACACAAATAGTTATGATAATAAATACGAATAATTCACCCACAGATTAAATCATACCATTTTTATTCTACCCAGATCAAATCATATTATTTATACAACACCCACACAACGTACCCATCAACAAATATTTACTCCACAGATTTATTATGTGATGCAAGTAATGCATGCTCATCTTTTTATATGATGCATGACTGAGATCTCAGGTTATCATTAAATCATCATCAGTGGCCACAGTCAGATAGCCCCAATCACTGGTCCAGAACTTGCACGATCAGTCAGGATGTCACAGTGGTGCACAGGAAAGTCACCCACACTACATGTGATCATCATGGGTGGCGTGAGTTCCCCACTGTCGAAGCATCCCCCAGCTCAGACTCCTCGCTGTCTGAACGCTCGCACTCAGTTCCTTTAACTATCTGACAAACAACTCCACGGTTTAACCCTCGCAAGGCAATCAACTCCACGGTTTAACCCCCCGTAAGGTATATGCGTATGAAATGCATGAATGATTCATTTTATCAAGTTTTTAAACATCTTTACAACACATGGCATATGCTTTACATAAAGCTTATTTTCACCATCTAAGCATATAGCCACCATTCACCACCATTCTTGGAATCCATAAATAATCACAACATCTTTAACAACACAAGGATTCCAATATTTCATCATCATAATACGATTCTTAATTTATTTCTCAACATCAAGACATAATACCACCAAACAACATATTGACTTTATATAAAATCATTTATCATCACATAAGCTCCATGTATTTTAACTTCACAACACATTGAATAATACACCACCTTAGTTTAAATCATTTCATCATGGATATAATTCAATTCCAACAATAAAGATTCAAATAAACAACTCTTAAACATATTTTACTCATTGAAGCAAATTATCAAACACATGGTATGCAAGCTTAAATCATAGAATACTTTAAGGAAAGCTACTTAAATCTTTAATCTTCATGAAATTCAATATAATTCTAAAAATAAATAAACATAATTCTAGCATAAATAAACATGTTTCAAGAATTTACAAAACCCTGTTTATGGAACCTACAAACTTTAGTAGAATGTAAACTACTTAAATTTTAGTAGAATATTTCATTAGTCAATTGTTTTTCCTCTAGAATACCTATAATTCATTCATTCATTAAGCTCTAATTATTTATACATAAATCATTCTTTAACCTAAAACTAAGTCACTTATTCAAGAAATCATGTTTCTAGCAATCTTTGTTTCTTTGAGATATTTAATCAAATACCTAGAATACAACATAATTCTTTATAAAAACAACTAAATAAGCTTGCTATTCAAACATAGTTTATCATAACTCCCCCATACCTTTCTTTTCTTAAGCTTTTGGACAGCCCTTCCTCTTTTAAATTGAATGGTTTTGCTCCTAGAATCCCTTGGCTTTCACGTGAGGTATTAAAGGTGGAAGGCTTTAGTTTTGTTTTTGGTAAAGGGTGAAGTAGAAAAAATGGAATGGAAGGCTTTTTGGAGTGAATTTGCACGACCTAGTTCTCC
>PYAF01004454.1:241033-261598 GCA_007407185.1 Glycine tomentella
TACTTGATTTAAGCTTTAAAGGGAAAGATGAAATGAAATGAAATGAAAGTGGTGTGAGGGAGAGAGTTCACGTGAGGTTTGAAGAAAGGAATGGTCTTGGAATTGGCTTGTACTTAGGTTCCTCCTCCTCCCTTTATATAGTGGTGAAGAAATGATTACTTAGAGAAAAATCTCATAAGCCATCATTATTCCTTTACAAATGTCCCTACACTTGTTATAATCTTAAGGCTTCCTTCCTTTCTTCCTTCCAAGTGTCCTACCACTTGGCATGATCTTAGAGCTTCTTCTCTTTTGCTTCCAAGTGTCCAAGCTCTTGAAGTTTCTCCATTTCTCTTGCATTTTCGTGGAGTAGCTTGCCAAGGAAGATGTTTATGCTTTTTCTTTCATTCTTGAGTTTATCCCAAACCTGTTTTAGTAAAATTCTAATTTTGGATTCGTTAACCGTTGGATCTCTTTAAAATTTTAAAGGTACACTACTATCTCAAATATGTAACTTTTGACCATTTGGGATTTTTGAAATAATGTCTAGAGCTATCCATGTGCAAGATGGAAGAGTGTAGAGAAATCTTGGCTTGATTTTTATGTTACCTTGCATCCATGCCATAAAAGTGTCTTGCCACTTGTTTTCATCCTATATGGCTTATCTTCCAAGTGGATAAATTCAAGAAGCTTCTTCCTTATTCTCCATGCTTCTCCACGTGAATGACAAGCTCAAATGGAAGGAATACAAATTTTTCTTCCTTTCATGCTATATGTGGTCATTTTTTGATGATGAATAAAAATCTAGTTTCAATATGGTATTTTCTTAAAAAGAAATCCAATTTAATTTGAATTATTTTATCTAAAGAAATTTTGAATATTATAATTCTAGATGTTCCTAAGAATTTATCCCAATGATAGTTTAAATTAATCCCAAGCAGTCTTATACAAGGCAATACATAAACCTTTTATTCTAGACTACATCTTTATCTTGTTTTTGATTGGTCTATACTTCTCTAACCGTCAAAATTACTAAACCATTTTATTAAATAGGTCTATTCATCCTATAATTAGGAGAAAATTCTATAGATTTTATGTACCATTTTTCCATACTTTTCTGATGCTTGAGTTTTCTTGAATATAGCCTCAAAGTTGTCATCTTCTAAAATTTGTAGAAATTTTATTCTAGAGTTTTGTGTCACAAAATATGTTGATACTTAGTCAGCTAAGTGTATTCTATAATTTCATCAAGTTTCTACAAAATTTATAAAGTTATTTGAGCATTTTTTGCCTAGGGGCATTTTGGTAATTATGCCATTCAACCTAGGGGTATTTTGGTCATTTTCAAAAATGTCCAAGGGTATTTTTGACATTTCATCTTAAGGGTTTTCTAGTAATTTCTACTTCATGGAAAGAGTGATATAGTTATTTTTCTCTAATCATACTTCTATCCAATTATCATCATATTTTTATAATTTTGGGGATGTTACAAGTTGTGCTTTTCTAAAAATTTTCTTTTGTTGCTTGTCTCTTAAAATTCCAAAGTTTTGTCTTCGAGTTTTCTTGTTCTTGGACTTTTGAGTCTAGCCTAGAATCATTTCCTATTTCACTATAGTAAAGAAGCTTGATTTGATTAGAAGTTTTGCTTAAGAACTATAGAGAGGAATAAGAGTGGAAAAAGGCAAGAGAGAACATTATAGAAAAAGCCTAGAAAGTGTGCAAACACGAGTGAGAGTGATAAACACTTAGAGAGGGGTGAGAATTTTCTTATATACTTGTGTTTTTGCTAACCATTTTTTTTAACGATGAGTTCAATAGGAGATGAGGCTTTGTCACCTAGAGACACTAGGTTGATGGAAGCCATGTCAAAACAAATAAAAAACATCCAAACTAAAATGGATGCAACATTTGAGGAGTTTAAAAGGAAGACTCAAAGAAGAAGTAGTCCAAATGGTAGTGTGGATAGAAAAGCTCATGGCAATAGGAGGGTGAGTGATTATGTTTATTCTCATAGAGGAAATTATGATGATAAGAGTGAGAGGAAGGAGAGGAGAGAAAATAATGTTAAAAGAGGTCCACAAAGTTCAAAGGGTGGAGCAACAACTAAAAAGGAGAAAAGATTCCTTTTCTAAGACCAATGATGTTGTAACTTCTAGGGAAGGACAAGCCAAAAAGGGAGGTTTCTCATATGAAAAATAAGAAAGAAAAGGTGGAGAGCTCAAGCAAAAAAATTAGGGATCCTACTCCAACAAGATGAAGCAATATCAAGTGTTTAGAGTGCCTTGGTAAAGGTCACATTGCTTTTCAATGTCCTAACAAGAGAACTATGATTTTGCTTGACGAGGGAGAAATAAAGAGTGAGTCTTCAACATAAACATCCTATTGCTTATTTTAGTAAGAAATTGAAGGGTGCATGTTTGAATTATTCCACTTATGATATAGTTGTATGCACTAGTTAGAGTTTTGCAAACTTGGCAACATTATCTTTTACCTAAGGAATTTGTGGTCCATAGTGATCATGAGTCTCTAAATATTTGAAAAGTCAAGGCAAACTCAACAAGAGACATGCTATGTGGTACATCAAGGGCAATTTGAAGACTTGGGAGGAGTGTCTACCTCATATTGAGTTTGCTTACAATAAAGTGGTTCACAAACTACTTCCTTATCTCCTTTTCAAATCATCTATGGCGTTAATCATTTACTCCTCTTGATTTATTGCCTTTACCTGACACTTCTACTATGATTAATCATGATGCTTTGTCTAAAGCTTCTTGTGTTAGGAAATTGCATGAACAAGTAAAAGGCCATGTGGAGAGGAAAATGGAACAATATGTTAAACAAGCTATAAGCACAAGTGGAAGGATAAATTTCCTCAAGAGAATGTTGAATTGCCAAGTACAAGTGAGGACGTAAACTTAAGGGCAAGTTTCTCTCAAGAAGGAGAGGATGATGGAGGTCCATTCCAAGTCAAAGGTCTAGAAGGAGACTTGAAGCACTTCCTTTGGTGAGCCTTAAAGGACCTATGACCAGAGCTAGAATTCAAGTCCTTCAAGACCACATCCAAGCTAACTTGTATCTTGTGGACAAGCATGATGAAGCACACCAATGCAATGCAAACACATCAAAGAGTCTTGTCTGTTGTAATAAACAAGTGTTGTCTGTTTTAATCGATTACAATGTGTCTGTAATTGATTACACAAGCAAATGTTGTCTGTTTATCAAATCTTGTGTGTTTTAATCGATTACGACATGTCTGTAATTGATTACTGTCTGTTTTAATCGATTACAACGTGTTTGTAATCGATTACAAGACACTTTTTGATAAGGAACGCTTTGTTTTAATCGATTATGACATGTCTATAATTGATTACTATCTATTTTAATCAATTACGACATGTCTGTAATCTATTATAAGGCACTTTTTGATAAGGAACGCTCTATTTTAATCGATTATTTTGTTCATACATCTGTTTCCAGGAAGATTTAGAACAAAATAATCGATTACAAGACCAAGTAATCGATTATTAAGGGTATTTAATCGACTACATGGACGTATTAATTGATTACTTTAGCAGAAATTGCATCGCGCGTTTTGGGTTAGCCAAAGGTCACTTTAGGGAAAACTTGCACTTTAAGCTTCATTTAAGTTTCATTTTAATTTGCATTTGCATTACATTTAGTGATATTTAGCTTGTAATTTCGTGGGTTATATAAACCACCCAAAAACTAATTGTAACTAACTTTTGGTTCATTAATACAATTCTGAAAATTGTTGTGAGAGTTTCTCTTTTGTTCTTGTTCAAGAACTTCTTGAGTCTTATCAATGGCTTCTCAATGCTATTATGGTGATTCTTCCTAGGCTTATTGGAATGTTTTTCCATGGTGCCATCCATCTTCATCCCTAACCTTTCTTCCATCTTCCATTTCTTCAATTATAAACCTATAAATAGACCTATTCCATAAGTAGTGTTGATTGCTGGTGTTCTGAAGTTTACTTGAAGTTTGGGTTCCAATGCAAGGTAGATTTGGAAAACCTAATGTCTAATGGTTGTAGACATTACATCAACATCCTTCAACCATTCCCTAAATCAAAGATTGATCAATTAATTTAAAAAAGCAAAATGAAGAGATAAATTCAGTACATATATAAGTTTGAAGTTTAACAGAGCTGTCACTCAAGTCCAGGCTACCAAGGTACTTTCAACAACAAAATTATTGCTAGAGTTTTAATTAAACTTTATGAGAACATGCTTAAGCAAATGTGTTAAATGCATTTCCTTTTTTCATTAGGGATACCTGTTCAGTAGGTCCAACTTGTTTTGATGCAATGTTGCATAATTGTGTCAGCCATGTTGTGAGAGATATGATTAGTATTTCAAAGTAGTAATAAAATAAAAACAATTCCTTCAAAAAGGGTGTAACAGATACAAGTAAGAACCTTAATGAATTTATTCTTTTATCCAATAAATAAAAAATAAAAACCTTATCTAAAGGGAGTGTCTTCTCATCATCCATTTCATCAAGATTGTTGCTTAACAGTAAAGTCATGCAGTTCCTGTCGAGATGAAGCTTCCCAATGAGACCAACTACTGGGTTTTTAGATTTCTTTTGTTCCTTCACAATTTGAGCAAGGTCATCCCAATTCATACCCTTTGCAAGAGCTACACGAACAGCTAATATAGCAGCATCCACATCTTCCAAGTTATATTCTATCAATTTTGCCGTCTTAACACAGTGACCAACTTCTTTCCTCAAAGCATGTACTCTATTTTCCTACACAGCAGAAATAAGATAAATTATGCTGAGTATCAAATGGTTCAAATTTTTTTGAAATTATATTTGTGTCCTATGTTACTACATTCAATCATAAATGATTGTTTTAATTTATAGATTGAAGCCAGTACTTTCATATCATTTAAAGAAAAATGGATTATGTTTTCATCATCATAGATAGTCATAAATCAATAGCCTAAAACTGATTTTACAAAGTAACTCAGTGTATTTACACTTACCTTTCACCAGGATTTACCTCAACATGACCAAAGAATCTAATGGGGTACAAAATGTCATGCCTCACAACTTCCCAGGGGATAAACTTATGTTTAGTTTTCATTTGGTTTTACAAATCATTATCCCATGATATATGTGAAATAACATTATAGATTTAAAATAAGGGAGACAAATCAATCCTCAAGCCAGTCCTCTACTACATCCTCCTGACCTCAAACCATACCCCCAATTACTTCATATGTTAGTTTCATAATCATAATAATAATAATAATAATAACAACAACAAGAACAACAACAACAATAATAATGATGATGATGATGATGATGATGATGATGATGATGATGATGATGATGATGATGATAAACTACTCAATTGAAACAAACAAAATGGATTTGTCAATGGAGGTAATTGAGTATGTGTCCCAGACATGTGGAGATCAAAGAAGACTACCTACAAATTAGAGGAAGGAAGAAGGGTCAAGATTAGAATTACACGAGTCTGCTAAATGCTGACTTAATGGACTAGGCCATGACCAGAAAATGGAATTGTTTCCCAGGCTGCCAGCACTAATGGGACCCAATGAGGTGAGGCAAAGAAATGGGTCTTTAAGATGAAGGCAGAGAGAAATTGGCAAAGGCTGAGTTGTGAGCTCTTTTTCATATTGATTGGATCAGATAGGATGGAATGGATTGATTGTACATAACTTATGGTATGTGGAACATCTATATGAATAGATAATAAATAGACTTAATAGAGACTATTTCCTTAGCAAAGAGTAAAAATGAGTGCAGGGTGCTACTTCGTAAATACTAATTCCTACAAAAACTAAAAGCGTTAATCATGTGAGGCATGAAATCATTTGACACAAGATACATGAACTACACATTACTAAGCTTTAAGCTTGTCACAAATAAACCCAATTTTTAAATATTAAATCTACTAAACTCAGTTCAAAAGGCAAAACTTATACTATAAAGGCAAAAATTATACCATAAAAAGATCGTGGAACACTCTTAACATCAGTCGGAGATTTGATGTGGCTAGAAATTGACAAAGTACACTAGAAAATTGCTGGAAATGACAACCAAGGGAAGAGGTCATTGGTGGTTAAAGAATATCATTGGTCACATCTCTAGTTGATGAATGGGATTTAAATCCCATTATGATACTATATGAATTAGAAGTTTCTAGAACAATGTTTATTTGCTAATCAAGCTCTTATGTACCCTCAAAGGGCCTTGTTGTAAGTAAAATAAGAAACAAGATTTTCCTTGCTTTGTGGTGAATCTAGAACTTATTCCTAGTAACATCTAGGTTATCTGCCGGAATTATTTATACCTATCCCCTCTTAGATTCCTTTTGCAAATCCATCCAACATCAAAGACATTTTCATGCAATATTGAATTCCTTGTAGCCTTGGTTATCCCTTCACCAATGAGACAACACAAAGTAGTTATGGAAAGTTTAGTTCTCAATTAGAATACATACTTTCTAATCTACGTGACACAATACCAACAACTCTCCCAAAGAGACATTGTAACCAATCTCCATCCAAAACCACAAAAACTCACCTATCCAAATTTGGTAAGCATATTATTATCAGGCTTCTATTACAGGTATAAGGTTCCACCTACCCTAGTAATATATTGATCTCCAAATTTGAGTTTACAGGTAAGTAAGACAATTTCACTCCCACCTCTTGCAAAGTTTACTAATGAAAGACCTAAAGTTGGTGTTACGGTAGCATATGAAGAAAACCTACAAGTCATGCCTCTTGATCAGTAAATTTGGGTATAAAAGTAAAAGACACAAACTGCCATCCTCTTGCTAGTTTTTTTCTTTTTAACAATAAAAACAAAGAAGGGATCAACGCATTCAATACTCAATGTATTCCCATCCAGATACAGGGGACTTAAAAATTGGATTAAGTAACAAAAAATGTAAAACCATAAAGAAGAAACCTTCAGTTGGATCAGTTGGGCCAGGGAAATCAATCCAATCATAGGTTTTAACATACACTGAACCATATAAGAGCTTGCTTAAGACTATCATTCCAGGATGATTATAGAGAGGAATAATAGATGAAGGGGGCATACAAAAAATCCTATCTAGTAAAGATAAAAATTATTAATCAAACTTCAGTAGCTATACCCATAAGAGCAATATTGTATAAAAACTGCTTGATGTATGGCTGTGATGTAGCTATGATGTATAGCTGAACCGATAGCCGTTAGTTTTCTCAAATCTACCTTACAATGAAACTCAATCTTCAAGAAAACTTCAAGAACTCTAACTTCTGCACTTTCACAAGAATTTGGGGTTGTTTTAAGCTTTTTAATTCAGCAATGGAAGATGGAAGAGAGGTTAGGGATGAAAATGGATGACACCATGGAAAAGTTTTCCAATAAGCCTAGCCGCAATAGCATTGAGAAGCCATTGATAAGACTCAAGAAGTTCTTACACAAGAACAAGAGAAAAACTCTCACAATAATTTTCAGAATTGTATTTATGAACCAAAGTTAGTTACATTCAGTTTTAGACCAGCTTATATAGGCCACGAAATTACAAGCAAATGCCACTAAATGTAAGGAAAATGCAAATTGAAATAAAGCCCAAATGAAGCTTGAAGTGCAAGCTTCTCCTAAAGTGACTTTTGGTAGTCCAACACACGCAGGTGCAGTTCTATGTTGAAGTAATTGATTAATCCGTCCTTGTAATTGATTAAAATAGAGTTTTTACACATTATGATGCTTATGTAATCAATTACAGATGTTTGGTAATCGATTAAAATAGACAACAACTATTTTACAAAGTGCCTTGGTAATCGATTACAAATAGCTGGTAATCGATTACCACAGACTATTTTGTGTCTTTTCCAAGTTGGTGTGCTTCTTCATGCTTGTCCAAGTTAGCTTGGATGTGGTCTTGAAGTGCTTGAGTCCTAGCTCTTGTCATTGGTCATTTAAAGTTCACCAAAGGAAGTTCTTCAAGCTTTCCTTCTAGGTCTTTAGCTTGCAATGGACCTCCATCACTGTTGACTTAAATATTGTAGATTTTTTACAATCATACTTACAGAGAAGTTGTCATCTTCAAACAAATGTAGGTATTTGATCAGTGGTGGCTGTTGATGGTTCCCGTTACATTCAAGCATTTGACTAGACCAATTATGAACCACTTGTGCCTCCTGTTCAAGACCTACATCTAACGGCTTGATTTTTTCTAGGAAATATTACATAAAATGTTATTACAAAAATCTCAGTTAGACAGCAAAACTATTATGTAGCAAGATAATGACAAAGGAACTAAAAGGCATGATACAAGTTAATGTGTGATATGACTGTATTTTGAAAGACTCATAAAAGTTCATGTGTGATATGACTGTGGCGTTGGTGCGGTTGCTGTTCAGGGTTGGGGCCATGACTGCTTTGTTTCTTGATTTGGTGGCCGTTGAGGCAGTGGCCATCGTCGTCACTATTTCAGCACTGAGGAAGAGCCGCCGTGGCAGCATAGAGCAGTTATACGATGCCATAGATCTGAGGTGAGGTACGGCAAAAAAGTTGCAAGTTATAAGTGGTGGATAATGGAGATGAAGATTGAGAAATGATCGAGTCAGTTCCAACACTTCCTCTATTTCTTTCTTCGATCACATCATGTCGATGCATGTCCATCGCGACAGCGGAATTTTAGGGTTTTAGTTTAGGGTTGTCTCTCTAATCTCTATACATTGTTGTGAGTGTGAGTGAGTGAGACAGGCCTTTTAATCTGCTGGAACGAAAATAAAAACACGACGGTCTCATTAAAAACCATACTTGAACACAACTTTCTAAAATGGGTTTCGTAAAATCGTCGTCGTTGAAGTCACGAATATTACAAAATTGCCACCGCGTTCAAATTTAAGACGATTCTTGGATAACCGTCGTCATTTTGCTGTCGTAAAATAGGCTTTTTGTAGTAGTGAAAGATGCATACTCTTTATCAAAACTTGTTGACGTTATAAATGCTAGACATATTACTCCTTTTTCATCACTTTTGGAATTGCAAGACCTTGTTTGTAGATAAAGTTAATCAAAGGTTACTTTTGCTTCATATGTGACCTTTCCCTCTCAACCCAGCTTTTGCACTATTTTTTTTTTCAAAAGGTTTTGCAAGATGTGTAACACACCCTCACGGGCTCAAGGTGAGATAAAGGTACAGGCTAAAAATGGACGGTCTTGTACTTGTTATGCGCATGTGTCAGAGCAAAACAAATATAGGCAAACATGAAAAGTGGGATCACCCTAAAAACATATATGGAAAGTACATGATTTACTCACTCGAGTAGATGACATAATTCCCAAGTCAGGAGGAAAGATGATTGAGTTACTTCACCATCTCAATAATCCTATTTGCTTTAGCTTCTAGAACAATTTGGCTTTCGACATAGCAACCATGTCAAACTATCTAAACGACATTCCGAGCTACCTGAGCTAGCCTCAAAGGTTAGAAGTCTCCTCTGATAAACAAGGCTAGTTATACATAACATAAAAGACACCTCGCAACATGCACAAGCCTGAGGTAAATTAAAAAGCCTTACCACAAGGTTTCCCTTTTCTTAGATATTAGTAATATAATATATAAGTTTGCATATATATGAACTTTTAAGGTTAATGTCGTAATTAACACCAAATGCCCAAAAAAATATAATGAAATAATATACATATGTTGGTCGTTTCTTTTCAGACAGAAAATTATTTATACTGATAATGAATGAAGAAATAAGCTTTTTCATGTTAGTAAGCAAGGAATATGAAACATGCATGGTACACTACATGACTACATCGTGTAACGACCTAAACATTATACTAGATATTATTATAATTATTATTATTAGGATTAAATTATTAAGAAGCGTATATTATTATTAATTTTAAAACGTATAACTTACAAAAGATTTGAAACTAATGTAGCCACAGTCCTTGTTACAAAAGTCAATATTAAACAAGTACAAGCTTTTCCAAACAAAAGCCTACTTCATATCTTTAATTCTACACCATCACCAACCCAGGTCATCAAGGAAATTGACCACTGTTGTCATCTAAAATAAATGAAACAAATCTAGGGAGAAATAACAATTTCTCAGTAGGCAAAGCTAAACCACTGAACATGTTAATATGTTAGTAAATCATCAATATATTCAAACAAAATCCCTAAAATTATGCAAACTATATGAATGCATGAAATGAACTATCCCAGGGTGCAAATGGCTTCTACATATCATACTGTATGTAGCTACACCTCGTATTGGATGTAGACGCTGCGATCGTCTTATGCAAACATGCATGAATTATGCCATATATTTGCGCCTGGGTATTACATATCGTACTGTATGTAGTATTAGATTCTGTTTCACAAAATCTCGTACTGGACTTGGAAACATGAATCAACCTATCATCACATCAATATCCATCCATAATAAAATCCATAAGCAAAATACATATCACCTTATGGAAAAATATTTTTATCATAACATCATACGTATCCAAAAGTATGGTTTAAACAATCATACCTTATTCAAGTAAAAATCATACCAACTTAGGCATGATAATTGAATATCCTCAGGCTACAAAAAATCATGTTAGTAATCTAACTAATAATCCATAATATATCTTTCAAATAATTTTCTAATCCCTTTATATTTTCACAGTAGAAGATTAAATTCCAGTATGCATTTTTATTTCTCCCTTCACCTACCTCCTCCCTATTCAATCCTCAAAATTGAATCATTCTAGTAATTGAACCATTTATCTACATGCCATTCATCTTCTACTTCTAAAAATCCATTCAAAACATTTCCATAAAATATAAACAAGAAGCCCTAATACCATCAAAATCGTCTTCAAAAGATCATCAAATGAGCTTCCATATATCACTAATATTTATACTTATAAATCATCACCTATCTTTTTGGCTTAAATCGACATATTCTCATCACAGAATAATCTTCAAATGACATGAAATTTAAGCCTAAATGATAACCATAAATCTACCTAATAAAGCATATGAATTATTCTAAACATTTGATTAACTAGAGATTTAAAAAGCTTAGCCTACCTCAAGTGAGTTTGATGTTTGAAAATGAAATAGAGTAAGACTGCCTTCTACACGTGATCTTCAAGGGAAAGTGGACCCTCTTTATGCTTTGGAAAGGAAAGGATGAAAATGAAATGGAAGAGATGGGAGAGGAAGTTCACGTGTGGCTTCTTGTAGAAAGGGGTGGTCTTGAAAATGACTTGCACTTAAGTTTCCCCCTCCCTTTATATAGTAGTTGGCAAATAATTGAATATTTACAAAAATCTCTAAGTCATGATGCTTCCATTACAAGTGTTCCTACACTTGTTATGACCTTTACACGTGTCCCACCACTTGTCATGGTCTTGAAGCTTCTTCCTTTCTTTCTTCCAAGTGTCCCTCCACTTGGCAAACCATGAAGCTTCTCCATGCTTCTTGCTTCTTCACGTGAATACTAGAGGAAGAGAGAAAAATCTTGCTTCATTTCATGTTACTTTATGTACAAATGTCATTTTTGATGATGAAGAAAAATCTAATTCCCTTATGGCTTCACATGGCATTTTCTAGTAGGAATTCAAGTTTGATTTGAACTCTTCTACCTAAAGATAATATTGAATAATAGCATTCTAAAGTTTTTCAGAAACTGACTTTAATTTCAGTAAAAATTGCTCACAAGTAATATATATAGAGTACTACTCAAACTTTTCTTACAAGACTGTTCTTATCTTAATTCTGATTGGTCCATACTACTTTTAACAATCAAATTACTAAACTATTTTATTAAATAAGTATATTCATCCTACAATTAAGAGAAAATCCCCCAGATTTTACTTATCATTTTTCTATACTTTTCTGCTACTAAGTTTTCCTGAATAGATTTTCAAAGTTATCACCGTATAAAATTCATAGAAATTCTATTATGAAGCTTTCTGTCACAAAGTGTTTTGGTAATTTGCCATCAAAGGATACTCTGTAATTTCATCAGGTTTTCACAAAGTATCTAAGGGTGTCTTGGTAAATTTTAGCCTCAAGGGTATTATGGTAATTTGCACTCTAAGGGCATGATTTTAATTTTCCAAAATATCCAAGGGTATTTTTGTAATTTCCATCTTAAAATATCTAACCAAAATATCCAGGGGTATTTATGTAATTTTCATCTCAAGGGCATTTTTGTAATTTTTGTTTTAAGGGAAGGACAATATGATCATTTCTCCTCAACTATTGTTTTTGTATCCAAGTATCATTACACTTCCACAATTCAATTATAAATATGAATTCAAGATATAGTTTTGAGGATGTTACACATCGTGGTATATGTAATTGTTATAGCATATACATGTTTTTTCCCTGGGTAAGGGTACATCTGAAGGAACTTTTAATAACACCATATGCAAATGGTAATTTAAAGCAAGCTTACGACCAAATATGGACAAGTTATGAACCCTATAGTTAATTTGTTTAAGACGGTTTCATAAAAATCGTCTTAGAAGGTTGTCATTCTAAAATCGTCTTAGAAGTTTGTGTAATTTTAATTTTTATCCACACATTCTAAGACAGTTTCGTAGAATGATTGTCATTTGACGACGATTTTTGGAAAATCGTCTTAAAAGACTGTCATTCTAAGACAATTTTACAAAATTGTCTTAGAAGTTTGTGTTTTTATCCACACATTATAAGATGGTTTTGTAAAAACTGTCGTAGAAATTTGTATCCATTTTATATCCAGATCATCACATTCAAGACGAAATAAACAAGGCAAACGCTGCAGTTCAATAGCCATTTTTGCATTTTTCAAAATTAAGCTATTCACAACTTTTTCATTTTTCATTTTGGTAGGTCTCTATGATCGAACTTTTTAGGATAAAGATGAAGGCGTTGTGGCTCGGTGATGGTGAGGGAGAAAAGTCAAAGGGTGTGGGCTATGGTCCTCCTTCTTCTCCTTCTACCTCCACACACTTTGCAAGTCCACTTCTCCTTCTACGCGCCTCTTCTTCTTTTCCTCCGACTGCTTCTTCTCCAATAAACGACACCGTCAAAGGCAACCACTTATGTAGAACTTTGACATCCCACCCTTCGATGTTGTGGAGCCCAACAAACACTTGCAACCTGACATTCGCGCCCTACTCGGCAAGCTGGTAACAACAATAACAAGTTCCCTCCTTTTCTCTCGTTTTGGATTCTGATTCGAGTTTTGAGAAATGGGTCGAGGCTGATTCAAGGTTTTTGGGAGTTATTTTAATGTAGGAAAGTGAATTGGAGGAGCTCAAACAGAACGTGGAACCATCATGGCCAAAGTTGGGACATGATCAATCATCTAAAGTCTGTTAAGGATAGTTCGGAGCTACGTTCTGCTATTAAAATGTACATGAATTGCTTTTAAATAAAATGAAACAATTTGGGTGCTTTTTCTTTTATGTGTATTTGTGCAATTTTTAAAAGATTGTGTAGTTTATGAAATTTAAAATGTTTAATGTACATAACAGTGAATATGTTACTATGTTATTGCTTCCATTACCAGGTCTGATGTTGCAAAACAAAGTGGAGAAATGATTAAATCTCTTGACGGTCCAAATATTGAGGTATGATTAAAGTTTTATTGTGAAATTCATTCATTTTGGGCCTTGATTAAAGGGAAAATTATCTTCCTAGATTGCATAGTTCCTATTCTTATTTTTTTCCCTTATTACGCTTGTTCAATGTTCAATTTTTTTTTATTTTATTTTTTATGTTGTTATGTGTGCGATGAAGCCTATGAGAATTATTAGAATTGGAATTATAGTTTTCATAGTAACGTTTTGCAATTTTTTTTTCTTTGGTAAATTTTTTATTTTTAAACTATGGTCATAATTTGGTGGTTTAATATTTCAAATATACTTGTCTTATGAATTCCACATGCATAAAATATAAAGCAAATTATTATGTCTTAAATGAAACCACATTATTTTTTTTCATAGAGAAGTGCGACTATTTATATTATATATTATCTCATTTTATTGTCAATCTTTTAAGTATTTTTATTTTTATTATGAATTTGGGTCTTTTTTTGTAAAAGGGTTTGGGTGTTTTGCTCTCCTATAATTATTTATTTTGAGACAATAATGTTGGAGTATAAAATTTGAACATGAAATCATTTATTTTCAGATGTGGTGAAGAGTGTCGAATTGAGCACGTACATGTCTCGTGATAAGAATGGAGAATTGAGAATGATATGGTTCTAGAACTAGAAGATATATTTATTTACTTTATTCATATTTCATATTCATATATGCAATGCATGTGTCTTGTGTCTATGTTTGTCACTATATTTTGGCTTTCTGCAATGCCATTTAGTTTTTGAAATAGATTTTCAAAATTTACTGGACACTCAATGATGGAATCATCAATCTTGTAGACATGGTAGTGCCTATCTCAATTTAATTTACTACTTGGTTGCTTCATTTAAATTTTAAATTACAAATTGTATTCTCAATTTTTCAACATGATGGGTTTGGTGTTTATCGATAAAAAATATCTCACAACCGGTGATGATAATTTCTATGCGGCCACCATTAATAATTTATTATTTTAATTTTTTTAAAAAAAGATATTCTAAGACGGTTATGTGAAAAATCGTCTTAAAAAGTATACATGATAAGACAGTTTTTGAAAAAAACGTATTAGAATCCTCAATTTTATTTTCTTTAAATAGACATTCTAAGACGGTTCTCTGAAAAACTGTCTTAGAAAATCTATATTCTAAGACATTTTTACATGGTTTTTGAAAAAATCATCTTAGAATCCTTAAATTTTTTAAAAATAGATATTCTAAGACAATTCTCTGAAAAACTGTCTTAGAAAGTTTATATTCTAAGACGATTTTATGCGATTTTTACATAAAATCGTCTTAGAATCCTCAATTTTTTTTTTTAAAAAATACACATTCTTAAACGGTTATTTACAGAACCCTCTTAGAAATTGAATTTTCTAAGATGGTTTGAGAACCTTTGTGGAAAGTCAAGACTTCTCACGACGATGGCTTCAAAGATGATTTGAGAACCGTTATAAACAGCCCCTTAAAACTGTCGTAAAAAGTAATTTTTTTAGTAGTGATGGTTAATATTATCTCACTCTATTGTACAAGCTCGCATTGCATTTCTTTAGTTTAAAAGATTTTGCAGAAACTACCTATGTCGGTGAAAATGCAAACAATCATAATTCACGTGGAAAGGTAAAATATGCCATCTTTATAAATAATTGAGTGATATCATGACATTATAAAAGATTGCACGTACACGATACATGTACCATCATATACATAGAGTGAGTGGGATTTGAATTTCTTCGAAAGGGATTGCAGGACTTGATTCCCTTGAAAGCAAAAAAAAGGGTATGGTTAAAATGTTATTACCAAAGATGAATTATGGTAACACCATGGCTCCTAACTGGCAAGGGAGTACAACTACTATAGTTTCAATTTCATTTTAGTTAATAACATTATCTAGCTATTGCACAAAGCTTGCTTCACCTTGCTTCAATCTTAGCTTTGTTCAAAGACTCTTACAGGAGTAACACATCACTTTCAGGCCGACTAAAATCAAACAAGACACAACCCCTAGGAATATGATTTGTTTAGTCGAGGGAAGAACGAAAGAAGATACAAACCCCGAAAATATGGTTTGTCCAACCGAGGGAAGAACAAAAGAAGATATGAATCCTAGGAATATGGTTTGTCGAATCGAGGGAAGAACAAAAGAAGATACGAACCCCAGCAATATGGTTTGTCCAACTAGAGGAAGAACAGCAAAAAGAAAAGATAAAGACCTATGAAATTTGTAGGCACCTAAGGAAGTAGATTTCAAAATCGGGGGATGATGATCAAAGCTAAAAAGGCATGATAGTCGCAAACAAGTTATGCAAAGTTTATATAAAAATGGGTAGAGCAATGATCGCTACAATAAGAAACTGACGCATGGCAAAGCCTTGGATTACAACTGTTTTGGGATAAATACTAACTTCATACTTGTTCAGAGGCACCCAAAATATCTTAGAACATAATGTAAAACCGAGAGCCAAAAAATTATATTTTATACAAATTATATAAAGGATGAGTGAATTATATATATATATATATATATATATATATATTTATTGATGGTAATTAATTAAAACCATTTTCACAAATCAGCGGCTCAAGAATATTAAAGCTTCTAAATTAAATATGGAGAGAAAGTTACAAGAGATAGTTCACTACATTATTGTTGATTCTCGTCCATTAATTAATGGCATGGGGTACTATTAGCCATGCAAATTGGTCCCACATGAGAAAGACAATGACCCTGATATCGATGTTTTTGACGACGAAGAGCTTCTATTTTGGTTTGGTCTTTGTTGCTGGAAATAATCTGGGGGTGACACGTACTGCCACCTTCACCGACGACGACGAAGATTGAGCTCCAGATTCAGGTGAGGACCCTGCTAAATTCATATATATAAATTTTGTTTACTACGTGACATTTTTCTATGATCACTAAGTTTATAATATTGCAATTTATTCAACTTTATTTTAAATTAAAAGCCTGCATTTTATGTACTAATTAAAATGCAAAATTATCACAAACAGAAATAGAGAATGACGAAGAGAGATTTAACAATTCATACAATAATTATACAATATTTTTATATTTATCTCTTTGTATTATTATGACAAGTAATCTTCACCAAAAACAAAATTATGACAAGTAATAAATGATGTAGAGCAAACATACACACAAAAAGTTATTGTTGTACAAATTGTTACACTTGTGACATTTCTCTTCTGCACATTGCACATGTACAAAGTAATGCATGTGATTCCTATAATCATCATTATTATATTTATTTCCGTTCTACGATTAAAAGTGCATGTCGTTGATTAAGGAGAATTTAAGATATTGTGTATTTGTTGTTCATGAAGGGTAGTTAGAGAAAAGAGAAAGAACAAAGAAGAGGTCGTACTTGCAACATTGTCCAAAGAATGCTGAGATTTGTGAATTTCTTGGGCTACCTGCTGAGTTTTTCTTCTGCGACGATTATGATCTGCCAGTCTCTTCCTGCAGCTCCGTTTCCCATTGTCAAATTCTGAAAGAAGGTGGAATCTGGAAAAAAAATAAAAATAAAGTAACACAAGTTCCTCTTTTACTAATTAAGCACAACAAGGATAAGGCATAATTGTAATGGAGAATGTAATTCCAATTGAATGCTGCTACGTACTTAAAAAACATGAAAACAGGATATAGTACTAGCAGTACGTAAATAGAAGATAGTGCATCGGAGAATTTAACTTTAAGGGACACAATTGCCGTCGAGATTTCCCAATGCACTGGTGTGTAATCATTGGATAAATAACAATATTGTTCCATATGGCAATCTCGTATTTCTGATCTCATTGTTCTAACCGCATTCTAGGAAACCAGTGGCATGATGTTGTCCTTGCCTCCGATTAGTTGACAAGACATTTTGTTAGAGAATAGATGTAGGTTCATAACTTGCCCTTCAAGATGAATTATTAATTAAATAAAATTCTAACATATTAATGTGAAAAATATCATAAAAAAGAATTTAGATGAATGTTATATGCATAAAATAATTAATTTTCGATTGACAAAACATATTTTCATTCAACATTGAATAAAAAAAGGGCATTTTCGCTCAACGGGTTCGAAAATGAAATAATCTTAGATGAAGCCTCAAAATGGTAAGCTTTATTAAAGAAATATATACTAAAATGATTGTGTATGAATATCTAAATTCTTTTTGTTGAAAATAATTTTGGGTTGTAAACATAGTCTAAAATATTTTATAAAAAGGCTTATCATGTTATAAAAGTGCATTTTTTATAATAAAAAAATGTTATGAATGTGGATTATGGACTGACTAGTTAATAAGGGTTTGTGTAATTGCACTACCAAAACACGCAACGCAAAAAGAAAAAAAATGGAAGACGAGGAGGGAAATTTCCAAAACAGACGGAAATACCCTCGGGATCACCGCAAAGCCAATGATTGCCTCCAAGGTAGAACACCCAGTGGCAAATTCGACATTGAGCACAATTCCCCCCCAAAAGCAACCACAACCTGCTACACTATTGGCAGAATAGCTGAGTCAACCCGACAGCAACGACAGTGGAGGCCTTGGAGTGATACTCGCACACCTTGTGGCGGCAGTGGTAGTGCTTCTCGTCGGAAAGGTTCGCATTGCATCCTTCCGCCTGACACCGTGGCAAATTCGATGACAGTGTCGACTCTACCGTCTTAGTTCGGTAGAGTCGGTTGACCGTGTCGTCATTGCACGAGGCAAAGTACGTGCGGACTCCGAGGTTAAGCCCAAGTCCTGGACTCCTGGCCTATGCCCAAGTCTTTGAGCAGAGCCCTCAAAGTTCATGACATCCTCAGGCTTGGGCATGAGCAGAAATCCACGCCAAGGACCAGACCCAAGTCCACAGTGGGAGGTGGCCAATGGTGGGATTGAGTTAAGGGACAACATGGAAGGTGGTGGTGGTGAGAAGGAGTGGTGAATGCGCTTTGGAAGGCGCGTGGGTCGAAGAAGGCGTGGTGCTGATGCGGTTGTGGTGGGTTGAAGTGGTGATGATACTGATGGGAGAAACCTTGTAGAATGTTGTTATTGTTGAAGATATTTAATATATATATATATATATTAAATATTAATATGTTCACATACAAGCCTAATAGGTTATTGTATGGTTATATGGGTCCATATGGGCTGGAGCCCAATAGCCTATTATATTACTAGGGTTTTTCCTAAGCTGGAGGTAACACTATTGAGCATTCCAAATTCTGATGTCTCTTGGTGTAATACTTCAAGCACCCAACACTAAACCCTTCTCTCTCAAACCTCCTTACCTCCAACAATCTTGAAGTATTAGCTTCGTGTATCGGATTTGAGCGAGTAAGGTGTTGTTTCGAAGATCTCATCGAGAGGAACTCAAGGGTGTGATCACTTTCGTGTTTTTATGGAAGGATTGATCGGGATCTGAGATTGAAAACCTTGCAGCAGCAACTTTTGAGACCAGATCCTGGAAATTTCAGCCAATTTCGTGAGTTGAAACCTTGTGAGTTTTCCGGCGACTAGTTCATCTTCTCCGGCGAACTTTTCAGGCGACCGGCGACTTTCTGGCGAACTTTTCCGGCAATTTTTCAGCAAGTCTCCGGCAACCAAAAGTCATTATTTCTAAGGTTTTTGGGCGCTCCGGACTCATTTTTGGGGTCAAATTTGACAAATTTCACCTCTATAGTGTTGTTTTTGAAAAGTTAGAAGGTTTGATATACTTTGGAGGATTTTAAGGTGCACTCTTTCTAACTCTTTTACTTGATTAAAATGGCAAAACATAACTCCCATGATATCATAAAGCTGAAATCCTTTGATGTCACTGAATTTCATGGTTGGAAATTTCATGTTCAGTTTGGCATGAAGGAACGTGATATATTCTATACTGTATTAAGTGATTTTGCATCTACTGTCGAAAATGTGGATGAATATCAATGGATTAAAGATGAAGATTTTTGTAGAGATTATTTATTAAACTCTTTAACTCCTCGTTTAGTTATGACTTATAGTGAGTATAAGACTGCAAAGGAGATATGAGATCACTTAAACAGTCAATTTCAAAAATAAGAGAGGCTTTCTAAGACTCTTCTAGCAGAGAAGTTCTTTGACTATAAGTTCAATATGAACTCAAGCATCACTTCTCAATTAATTGAACTTGAGAATAAGAGAAACAAGCTAAAAGAGGACAAGTCTGATTTGTCTGATAATCTCTTTGTTGGTCTTGTGTTTAGTAAGCTACCTGTTGAATGAAATTCTTTTAAGACTGACATGCACAGGCTAAAAGAACAGATGGGGCTGGATGAATTAAATAGGTACATTCATATTGAAGATCAAAACATTTGTAGGAAGAGTTTGGAACAAGAAGGACAACAAAAGTCAATTGCCAACTTAGTTTCACATTCCTATAAATATCAGAAAAAGTCCAAGCCACCAAAAGGTGAATTCTCTTCACAGTTAGAGGCCAAAAACCCTATCTTCAAGAAGAAGAAGAAGGGCAAGTGCCATAACTGTGGAAAGTGGGGTCATTGGGCAGCAGAGTGTAAGCTACCAAAGATGTTAAAGAATAACACACGACAAATTGAGGCTAATATGCTAATTAGTGAACCTGAGCCTCAAGCCTTCATTGGAATGATGAATAATGGAAAGGCCAGTGTCTCTTCTGAGTGGTGGTTGGACAGTGGTGCTACATGTCATGTGACAAATGATGGTAATTTACTCACTGAGGTCATAGAAGTGAAAGACACCTTGGAAAATTGTAATGGTGGTGAGGCAGAGGTGACTCATGCTGGAACTGCTAATCTGGTGCTTTCTTCAGGTAAGTTACTAACTTTGAAACATGTTAAAGTAGTACCTTTACTTAAAAAGAATTTAATATCTATGAGTTTACTTGATAAAGTTGGTATGTCTTTTTCAACTATGAATGGTAGAGTAACTTTATCTGTTAA
>PYAF01004455.1:0-13358 GCA_007407185.1 Glycine tomentella
AACCTCCGACAGCAGCTCGCACACCTCCAAACACCTCACCAATGGCGACTCGAAGCAATGCACCACCTCAAACAATGGATCGCGGCGCCGCAGCTCACACCTCTTTCTCTCTCGGTTGGTTTTTGCTTTTTTACGTTTATATATTATTTTCATTCAGCTAAGGTCATTCTCGGTATTTCGAAAATACAAAATGGTGTATCAGAAATTGCAATGGTGTAGGAAGCTCAAGCCAACAAGTCGTGGGTAGAAACAGGACTTGGGCCTCTGGATGATGGCTGAGAGAAGTGATAAATATGACCAATTAGATTATCCACATAAATTAGTTATGAGTTTTTTTTGTCTTGGAGAAAATGATTCTCATTAATTTAGAGTTTAATGGAGACATAAATAAACTTTAATAAAAAATTATTTTTGTCGTCAAGAATTAAAATAAAATATTATTCAACTGATTTAATCATAATTTCAACTCATAAATCATTTATGCACGCTCACTTGATTTATTCATGCAAAAAAAAATCTTTTGAAATAAATAAATTGTTACAGTGGACCGTGCATCGCAAAACACCGTAGTGTTGCTGTTCTCTGGTCAAGCATCCGTACATCAATGGTGTGTGCATGAGATTCGGAGGAACCATTCTTTCGCCTTCGTATTTGAATAATACGAAAACTTATAGACCCGACCCGATCCCAATTTAACTCTATCTGGACCTCGTCGGAGGAGGGGCAAGTAAGGGTTCGTCAACTTTTTCTTCGTGGTGCCGTTTTTATTCACTAGGAAAGACAATGCATTTTTTTTCTTGAACTCGTGCTATGAATTTTTCATCTATACTGAAAGTAACATTGCATCAGGAAATATTGGTATTCCGAGTGGACAATTTGACAGATGGAGCATTCCTATTTCCTAGTTGAAAGCAAAAGTATAATGCAATGTTAATAGCATGCATAATCTTCTTGCAGGTTTTGCAGGAATATGTTGAAATCAGGCTGGTTTTATCTTCGGTAGTTATTGTGCTGGACTGGACAGGTACTAAACCGTTGTCTCCA
Organism: Glycine tomentella; assembly: GCA_007407185.1. Taxonomy (NCBI): domain Eukaryota; kingdom Viridiplantae; phylum Streptophyta; class Magnoliopsida; order Fabales; family Fabaceae; genus Glycine; species Glycine tomentella. The sequence goes on from PYAF01004455.1 coordinate 1,045, forward strand.
TCTTCTTACATTTTTGTAAATCTTGTATATATTCTTAATTCATGCGAATTAGCCTCTCTTTTGTTGTTTGTTTACTTGGACAAAAATAATAATAATAATAATTAAAATTTATCAACGCACTGCATATATATACACTTATCCTGTGTCCAATAATTGTATAGCTTGGGGCTTTAGATTCAATGATGTCTCGACTCATGAGTGCTCAATTCAATGAAGTTGTTATGATATGTTAAGATTACAACTCTCCAACAGTCCTACTAGCTCTTTTTAGATAATGTTTGACCCAACTTCTTTTGGGTTTCTCTTCTTTCTAATAAGAAAAGTTGGGACGAACACAATTTAAGAATATCTCTAAAAACTAAGAGGAGTTTTTTTATGATGGGAAAGTCAAAATTGAAAAGTAGAGCTCTCATAGAAGCTATTGGAGGAGCTTCTTCTTTTGAGGAGAAGTCAACTAAAAGTAAGGCCAAATACTACCTTAACTTGTTTTGATAAGCTAAAAAGAGCTTGTAGGAGGATCATTAGTTACTTTCAGTAAGCTTAGTCAAACACCTTCGATTTTCAACATAAGTGTTCATATGATAAGAAATGCTTTAATTAGCTTTGTAGAAACTCTTTCAAATTCCCATTTGGTTTTGTTGTTTTCTTTTCTGGTTGAACATTATCAATATTTATGGTTATTAACACTATAGAACCAAACTAGGAGAATAAAAAAAAAAAGACACCCTTTAAATTGGAAATCATAAAACCACAACAACCATATTATTCAAATTTTACGATTACTGGTTTTATCATGCATCAAAATTTAGTCAAGTTTCCTGATTAACTTTGAAGGATAATCTAATTATTTGCATAATTCTGCCATAGTAGGGCAATGGATCACCAATCTGGCCAGGGATTTGATTCAGATGATAGCGACCTTGATATGCAAGCAGAAATTAGTGACAAGCACGAGAAAGTAGATGAATTTTCAAAAAACTTAGAAATATGTGGAGGTGAAGATGAAATGTTTGTTGAACAACCTGTAGCAGACATTTCAACTGATATAGAAGCTGTAGAACCATTCATAGGCATGGAGTTCAATTCAAGAGAGGAAGCCAGAGAATTCTACATTGCCTATGGTAGGAGGATAGGGTTTACAGTACGAATACACCATAACCGTCGTTCACGAGTAAATAACCAGGTTATTGGTCAAGATTTTGTCTGTTCTAAAGAAGGCTTTCGTGCAAAAAAGTATGTACACAGAAAAGATAGAGTGCTGCCTCCTCCACCAGCCACTCGTGAAGGTTGTCAGGCCATGATAAGGTTGGCTTTGCGAGATAGAGGGAAGTGGGTTGTCACCAAATTTGTGAAGGAGCATACTCATAAACTAATGAGTCCCAGTAAAGTTCCATGGCGAGGATCTGGGAAGCACTTGGTTAGTGAGGTATGTCTCTCCAGACGATGGCAAATATGACTAGATGGTACTTATGAACTGATGTATGATCTATGGTTGAATACACAGTTCCCAAATCTCTGTTCCTTTGTTATTCTGTTGTCAACAAAGGGATGAAGAGGCCAGTCAAACGGTTCATTTTTAACTAACAATTTAAGTATATTTAATTGAAATGAACTGTATAGTGTAAATAGACAACTGATTAGAGCTCTCCTGCTGCTGTTATGGGATTGACATCAGTATTGGTGGGGTTTCAAATAGACAGAACAAGATGAGCTTGACTAGCAAAATACAAGTAAACCCTCATTTTAGTCTTTGAAATTGTAAGTGTCTAGCCCCTAACTTTGCAAAACATTATCACTTCAATCTTTTTTGTTGCAAAATTACGGTGAAAAATGAAGTAAAAAAGGATTAATAAAATGCATGGCTTTTTGAAAAGTTAGAGACCAAAATGAAAAAAAATTGTATATTCAAAGACTAAAATGATCAGTGCTTACAATTTTAGTGACTAGAATGAGTTTACTTGGCAAAATAAAGATGATTCCGTGCAATTTGAGAGTGCCTGGTCTCTCTTGGCCCTAGCCATTTACTCGCACTTTTTCCTTCCTTCTCACTGGTGTCTTGGTTTTTATCAATATCCTCCACCGTTCCAACCAAAACCCTCCAGTTTGCATCCTCTGTCATCTAGGTTGTTAGTTATTTGAAGGCATAGGGTGTCCCGTGTTGCCTTGGGTTTTGGATACACTGGTTCTCCTAAATCTCTTCCTGGTATAACCCCAAGTCCGTGATGGAGTTCTATCAATATCACATCAAGAAGATATGGTAATTAGTTAATGAGATACGCTAGCAACACACTTTCTTTAACCACTCTATTATTTGGTTGGAATTTATTAGTAATCACAATTTTTTGTAGGTCTCACTTATATTAATGAATCTCACTCATAATTTTCTAGTTTTCATAAATTTTAACCAATAATAGAGAACATGTTAGAGAATGTGTTGCCAACACTCCTCTTAGTGAATTGTTTACTGAAATTTGAGATTACAATAATAGGCTAAGAGCCCCTTTCCCCCCAACATCCAAGAAAGAGAGAAAGAAAATGACTGTAAATATGTTTGATTAAACTGTTGTATAAAATTGGAAGCACATCGCAAGCAGCTTTGATAAGTTGATTCATGTACAGCTATCACTCGTTGCTACTTGCTAGGGTTGAATTTCTCTGTTTTGTTTCTCTCTTTTTTAGTACCTCACTTATATTGATGATTTGTGTCACAGGATGAAAAGGATAAGAGAATCCGTGAGCTGTCACTTGAGTTGTACAATGAAAGGCAAAAGTGTAAACGACGTTGTGCTGCATATGAAGAGCAGTTAAATATGATTTTGAATGATTTAGAAAAGCACACAGAACATATCTCTAAAAAGGTTGCTGCTGTAGTAAGAAGCATAAGAGATATTGAGGAGGAAAAATCAGATTCAGATGGTGGGTAATTGGTGCCATCATAGCATGCTTCCTCATTGGAGACATCCTGGTTGAGATTGTTGAGAAGGCTAACATTATTCTGTCGGCATCGCTTGAAGTAGTTTAGTGTAGCGGTCAAGTTAAACTTCAGGCAGCATATAGTTTACCAGAAAAAATCACATTTTTCTGCTTTGTACCATGTCCTTGATTAGGTAGGTGCTTAAAGTGTAACATACATTATTTATTGTTCTTGCCGTAAAGCGTTTCTCTTGTGAGTACTGTATAACGTAGCCATTTCATTCTTCCGTTGGACTCAACATTTTCGAGCCAGTGATCATGTACCTTTTCCAAGTTTGTGGGGTCGTCATGGTTTACATCAAATATTGACTCTACTCTCCCCTGCTTGCATTCTGCTTACATCAAATATGTACCTTTTCCAATATAGCGGAAATTTCTGGTTAATTGTCACTTTTCAATTTTATAAAAAGGCCAAATTTATCTCCATAAAATTTGTGTGTTGTACAGGTACTAACAAACTTGTCATTTGGTGTTAGATATCTCTATCACCTAGAGACATTAAGACAATGGACTTGAGTCAGGGTTAAGGAATTATTATCATGTTTATATCAAATTTACCCAAATCAACATTGTTTCTTTTTGTTGGCATATGCAGACTTACCAACTACCTAACATGCCAACTGCAATAAAAACGCTGTTGATTGCATGCCGAAAACACTGTAATTCCAATAAAGTATTACGGTATGGTCCGTAAAACTGCCATAATAATTAATTAATTCTTGTCACATGTCCTTTATTTTCTGGGAATTTCTTTTGCAAATAAAAGTGCTGCCGATAAAAAAGATAAATAACTAAATTCATCTTGAAAGTTTGAGGGTGATAAATTAGTTTCTAGAAAATGAAAATTTTAAATTTAACCTTTAAATGTGTAAAATGTAACAAATTAGTCTTGTTGTTAAGTTTATGAAATCATTTTGTCAATAAGTTATAATGTTAAAAGATCAATTTAACATTAAGTTATATTTTTTAATGATCAATTTGATATTAAATTGTAAAATTTAAGGAGTAATTTATTATTAAATTAAATTATATGTAAGATTAATTTATCATATTTTTTATACGACTGAATTTGAAAATTTTATATTTCAGCAATCAATTAGTAAGTATCTCAAATGATGAATTTTGTTATTTACCCTATATAAAAAATAAAGAAAGGGAGATGAAAATTCGACAAAATCATCAAACAGAGTTTTACATAGTAAAAATAGAATCAACCTTTATCGCCTCAAAACTTTAACAAGAAGAAAACAAACAGATTTTGTGACTAGCAATAGTCTCCCGATTTCAACGGCCTTCCTCCCCCAAAAAACCAAGACATAAAGTTGTAGCATTACCACGGCAAGGCTCATCTAACCCCCCAAAACCAACGTCTAACATTGGAAAAAAAAACACACACAAACTGACAAAAGCCTCGACGCGTGCCTCTTCCAAAAAAAAAAAAATGACATGCATGGTAAATACGAGGCACAAATTAATGCGCATATTACATTGCATACCTAGGACGACGAGATGAGATGGGATTGATCTAAATATGGTCCGAAACCATCACACGTCTATAATTTCGACCAATCTCCATGTAACATATTACATGTGTGCGACGTGGAGATTAGTAAGAGAAAACACAATTAGCTTGTTGATCGTTTCTCCTGAAACTTATATACAACAACAAAACAAAGATATATGGGAGTAGATAGATTGAATGAATGTGAAAGAAATGAATTTAAGTGAGAGCAGCGAAGCCACCCCCTTTCATCATTTGCTTGAACTCCTTGTAATCGACCATGCCATCTCCATCAACATCAACCTTGGAGATCATATTCTTGCAGTCTTGGACGGTTCTGCCCTGCTTCAAGCCGAGGGAGGACAGGACGCTCCTCAACTCGTCGACGGTGATGAAGCCGTCGGCGTTCTGGTCGAAGACGTTGAAGGCCTCCCTCATGTCCTCCTCCTCGTCGCGCTCGTCCATGATGGTCTGGTAGAGCTCCCCGAACTCATCGATGTCGACGCAGCCATCGCCGTTGACGTCAATCCTCTCGATCATTTGGGTGAGCTCCTTGTCAGGGATGAAGATGCCAAGATTCTCCAGCGAGTCGTTCAGCTCCTTCTTCGTTATTCTGCCGTCGCCGTTGCGGTCGAACATCTGGAACACGCGCTTCAGCTCGTTGGGGTCCATTGTTGTTCTCTTGATGATGCGGGCACTTGAAGAAGAAGAAGAAGAAAAAGGTGCAGTGGTTGTTTTGGTTTGGAACCAAGAAGGGGGGAGGAAGGGACGCACCTTCTTGGGAACCAGACAGAGGAGGAATGGGTGTACGAGGTTGTAAAGAAGGAAAATCTTATGCAAAATAGTTGGCATGAGGATGGGAATGGGAAACGATAATTAATTTGTGGTGCTTCTTTCTTGGATGATGAGAGATTTTTGGATTCTAAATATAAGGATGCTTAATTGGATAGATATATATAAGGTAAAGAAATTTAACAGTTTTAGGTTGTTTTCTGGTTTCTTGGTTGCTCCAGCGTGACTCAGAGCTTTTAAGAGACATGCAAGAGCTGTCTCTTCAGCCACTTTAACTTAACGCGTTTTTGGTACGGGGCACAAATGGATCTGCTTCCACTCAATCAATTTCAATTAATTTAACAGATGAGTGTTATTAATATTGGGGTATCATTAGTGTCTTTAGAAACTCAGTTAAAAAATAAAAATAAAAAGTATTTATTGTGAAAATTATTAAAAAATAATAATTTTAAGTATTTCAATACAATTTTTTTTTATTTTTTAATCAATGTCCTAGTGTCATTTATTAGCATTTGTCTTAATACACTTCATCTAATACATTTTTATTTTGTTAATTTTTTATATTTTATTAATATATCTAGTCACAATCTAACCCAACTCAAATATAATTAAATTAATTTGATTTAAGTTATCAAAAAATAGAAAAATTAAAATTGACTTAAAGAACATCTTTAGTGCAAGATCTTGAGTAAGGATCTTCAACTCAAAATCTGATATTTACTAGATCTCCTGATAAATGAGTTGAAGAGATCTCTAACATAGGAGATGAATTTTTGTAAAAAATTCCTTAAGATCGATACATTATTAAAAAAGAATATATTTTTTTCATTTTTCTCTATAAAATCTCAAAATGAGATTTACTATTAAAGAAAAAATGAAAAAGATATTGTAAAATCTTCAATCTCATATGACAATGTGTAGTCTACTAAAAAGTATTTTAATATTTCAATTTAAAATCTATCATTAAAGATATTAAGAGTTGAAATAGTATATATGTGATCATAAATTCTAATTTGGGTGTAAGTGTAATCATTGTATAAAAAAATAACATTAATAAATTTTAACTAACATTTATGTATTATATTTAGATTTAAATATTTCTCAAAGACGCGTTCACATTAAATAATAATTGGTTTTGCTTCGCAAGTATTGTATTGTATTGGCCCATGTCACTTCAATGGTGTGTTGCCTTACCTGTAATGTACTCCACATATACTTATTGTTATTGTTTAAATAGCCGATGATCTAATCCACATATAATGTCGTGCAATGATACATAATTAATTAAGAAAGGTCTGCTAACCATGACCCTCTCCTTTCTGAATGGATCAGACGGGAATATCATTTCTTTTTCCCTCTTTGACAATAAGTATTTAATTTATACATATAATTACGAGATTAATCGTTCCATACAGAGTAACCAAGTAAAACCTTTTCTTTGAAGGGAAATCTAATAAGAGACAAATTGTTAATACTTACTGAAAATATTAGTTAAAGTATTGTCTTTTAACGAAGGATTTTCTTTTTTTTTTTATAAATATTTTTATTAAAATGTGTAAAATTATGTTGTTTCTGACTTTTATTTCCGTATTTTTATGATCTTTATGATAAAAAAAATCTTTTAAGTTTATTAATCAATGTCTACTTGGTAAGTGATACCAAATGATAAAACCATTCAACGACAAAAAAAATGACTTCTAAATGTGAGTTTAAAAGGCATTGATGTGTGTTAGAGCGATGATTACGGATCTAAAAATAATTAGGAGGTCGTCCGAGAGTGGAGCCCGGCAAATGATGAGGGTAGAGGCCGGCATTACATCACATTATGTACTATTCAGTGGACTTCGGACTGTTGGATTTACTCAACGGTTATTTGCGCGTGTTTGGTAGGGTGCTAACACGTGGCATTTTGTATCTTGTTTCTTGTGTTTTTTTTTTCTCTCTTCCATAATAATAATCGTCTAAACAATATTATCTAAAAATAATTATCATCTAACTTTTTATGGAATATTAATTATATTTTTTATTTATGTTTCTTATATATTAATGATATGGAAAATAAAAATTCACATTGAATTAATAAGGATAAATTTAATTTTATAAAATTATTTTTTATTAGATTTTATTGATTTATCTAAAATAACTTAAAATGATAATTATAATTAGACAAATGGAATATTTAAATTGAACTAAATTAAATATATTTGTGTTCTCTCAAATTTAGTTTTTTTTTTCTCATATTAAAAGTTATTTTTTTTGTTTTGTAATTAGGAGAATGTTATATCTAGTCTTTCTTAAACTTACATATCATCTTGCATTTTTAGTTATTACTTTGTCAACAAAAATGTTATTATAAAGAAGACTAATCCATCAAATAAAGGTGCAATCTCACCACCAACATTTTAGAAATAAGCTTGTAAATAATATTATACAGGCTAATTAGTTTGAGTACCTCGAAAGTGGTTTGATGGACACTTTTGAGAATTAAGACAATAAATATTTCATAACCTGAGCGCATCATCACAACCTCATGCCAAAACATTTAAAAAAGATAGGTTAGAACTTAATTGATCACAATGTTTTATATGACTTCATATTATAAGCGTTTTATGAATCTCTTTTTTAGTAAATCAATAATTAAAATTAAACAAGTCTCACAAGAAAGAGTAGAGCATAAAATGGTCCCTTCAGCACAACCTAACCTTGATTCGTGTTGGTCAAGGTAAAAAAAGCCCAAAAGACCAAAAAGGTCACATTATAAGACCCACAGGGGTAAAAACTCACAAGGCCTTGTGAGTTTGGATTAGACCGCGGACCTTAAATTTTAAATTTCAAGAACTTTTTAATTTGTTGACTGCTTTAGAGTTTACAATACAACTTCACAAAGATTTGGATGTGGTTGACTTGCTCAAAGGAAAAGATATTATAGATGCAAATAGAAGTTTTTAGTCAACTATATACCCAATGATTAAGCTTAATCATGTTGAAGATTTATCACATTTAATTTCACTATTCCATGAATGCATGATATCCTTGCCAAATTAGTAAACTAAAATATTCATGAATTAATAACAACAGGAAAAAAACACATGTGCTTGACCAAAGAAAAAAATAAATAAAATAACACTTAAAGTATAACTTGTCAAGTTGTTCTTAAAAGCGCTAAGCATTTAAGTGTTAACCATCTAGATTATTATCCATAAAACAATGCAATCTCATAAATAAGATAAGAGAATCAAACAATAAATTGATAGAAATTTTGATTGAGTGATACAAAATATTTTGGTATATCAATTGTCAATATCAAAATCAAAATCTAGGTATTTCCCTTCTCACATGCATCAGATCCTCCATTCAAAACAATTCTCAGCTTTCTCAATCAATTTATATGTTGCTTTATTATTGTTGCAATCTCATCTTCATCTAAAACTCAACCAAAGTGAAATATAATAAGATAATTAATCCTAAACTAATTAAATAAACATAGTATTACAAAAAAACACACACAACAAAGGATTACCACTAGGATTTTGAGAAAAATCATACAATCAATTCCTAGTGCAAATCAACATTTGAACATGTTCAGTAGGAGTAGAACTTCTATATTTTGTCAAAACACATCCACCAATGCTAAAAGCAGACTCCGATGTCATTATGGTAATAGGAACACGAAGCACATCTCGAGTCATTATAGAGAGTGTAGGAAACTTTTTCTCATTAGTCTTCCAATAATGAGACACATCATCCTCAAAGTCATCATCTTACACTTGAGGTTCACCTAAATGCACATCTAAATCACTTTTCCCAGTGATGGATTTATGTTCAATATGATGCATTTTATAGTCTTGTAGTGTATAATATACCAATTATCAAATATCTAAATAAAAAAAAGAATGAAAGAAAATAATAAAAATGAATTGTAAGAAACTTGCACTATAAATTTTTGATATCTTGGGTCTATTTCTCCTCCACATATGACTTAGACAACGAAGCACAAAATCAGCAGATGATTGAGAAAGAGAAATACTAGAAATAGTGGAATTCTGTAAATATTCAATACAAAGTTGCTCAAGCTTTTTCTTCACATTTTCTACCTTTTCGTCAAACGTTAAATGATCAAGTTTCTTATAGCTCCAAAAGCTAACAAGTCATTATACTCCTTCCAATATTTATCAAACACATCATTTTTCATCTTCAAACTCATTTCTCTTACAATTTCTTCATCATCATTTTTCTTTTGGTCCCTTCATGAGAATGGTGTTCTAAAAATTCGATAAGCTGTGACGAAAGCTTTGAATGTGAATCACAAAGAACTCATCCTTCTCCCCCTAGTGGTGGTGGGAGCAACGGGAAATTTGAAGTGGCACGGTGATCATGGAAGTAGTGGAAAATCAGAAGCGATTAGGGAGAACGATGACTAAATGAACATTCTTGTACACAATTTGTTTAAAGAGCATGATTCTTCCATCTTCACCCTAGATCTCTTACTAGGTGTCATTGGCGGAGGAGCAGTGGCCGACACTGCAATGTCTCTGGTGAAAAACAGATCTTGTAAAAAATAAAAACTAGATCTTGATTTTGTTGTTGATTTATGAATCTAATTTTTGCAGTTGGTAGATTAGGAAGGTATACCAATAGTCATGATCATTTTCATTGGACTGCATTAGAAAGAGTTTTTACATATTTAAAAGGAATTATTAATTATGACATTCATTATACATGTTTTTCAGCTATAATTGAGGGGTTTAGTGATTTCTGATTATGATGAAATAAAATCGACAAATAGTTATGTCTTTATTTTAGTTGGTGGTGCAATATCATGAAAATTTGCCAAACAAATTATTATTTCACATTCTATCATGGAAGTAAAAATTATTGTTTTAGATATTGTTACTAGTGAGGTTGAGTTTCTTAAAAATTTACTATGTGATTTGCCATTGTTAAATAAGTCTATATGTCCATGCATTGTGATAGTCAAGTTGCTATATCTAAAGTTATTAACAAAAAATTTAATTAAAAAAGAAAATACTTAAGAATAAGACATAAGTCTAACATAAATTTGATTTCTCATAATATTAGTTCTCTTAAATGGTGAAGGAAATGAGACAAAAGCTCATCATTGTAATATTGTGAGCATAATATAATAATTTAAGATAAAGTTTGATGAGGTGCAATCATCACCGAACACGTGTCATTGAGATCGAACACAATAGTCGAAAATTAGGGCCACCTAGTGGCGAACTCACATTAGTGTCAATGTCCGCAAGTGCGGACATAAAATTTTTGGTTTATTTTTTCTTTCAAAGGTAACATAAATATTGCTTTCTAATACTTATTGTAATTTATGCACTACAGTTTCACTTTATTTGCGAATAGACTTGTTGCTTTTGCATGTATTGAAGGAATATTTTTCTTAGGAAGGTATTTTTCCGCTTATAGGCTTTTTCTTTGTTTCTTAATGTGAGTTATAATGAGTTTTGTCCTACTTTCTGTGTGACCTTCTTTTTTTAATTGGGGTTTTCTTTCAGGTTATGTGCCATATTCTAGCTAAAAAAAAAAAGGACTGATGGTAGGTTTGTCATTCTCAAACGAGTTAATATTTAGAGATGAAGGACTTTATTGTGATTTTGCTTGCCTTATGTACATGTAATATTGACTTTTTTATTCACCATTATAAATAAAATGATGGTGTATGGATGTTCTAGAGTATATTCTCATGTTTGTTTTGGAAGATTGGTAAAATTTGAGGGACTAAATGATTGGTCAAACTATTATCTGCATTTTGTTACAAAAACAACTACATTTTTAGCGGGTTCATAACCTTGTACTTAAACATTGATTTAAATTTTATTTACAAAAAATGTTTTCGAGAATACTGCCCCCAAATCCTACAACTAGATGTGCGATCATAAATAAATTTTTCTCTGTCTAGGGCCTCCTATTCATCTCCTTTCTTGAATTTGAATTCTAATACATCAACCCTATTGTGCAACTGAGATGTCTGATTAAGGGTTTGCAACAATTTTACATTCGTTCTGAAAAGGGAAACCGAAAAACGAAAAATTGTGCATCATGCTCGAAATCTAAGAGGAGATACCCCGTGGGATGTGTATTGGCTCCGGCATTTCCATTGAATTTGAAAGAGGGTTACAATCAATGTAACACTGTTCGGCAAAAAAAAGTTGAAAAAAATTATCGATTCCGTTGACGGTAGAGAAAATAAACGTGGATTTGCCGCAAACCTAATGGCGGAGTCTGAAATGATTCTCAGTGATCCCGTTAAGTTGTGCTATGTCGTTCTTGAGCAAAAAAGACTTAAATTCTAATGAGAAATAGAACTTGTTCGTCTTCAGAGAACTGACAATGCTGACCTTAGGAAGACTCTCTTCGAACAAGTTGGACTGAGGGATGCAAGAATCTTAGGGATTACCCCAATAACAGTTCTCAACCATAAGAATAAATGATTTCTTTTTTATTTCAAGAGTTTGATGGGTCTTCGGTTGGATCATCAAAACAGTGAGGCGAAGGTGGTTCAGGTTCAGCAACATCGTCTTGTCTTTTGATTAATGGAGGATCTGACAGGTCAGCTTGATAAAAAAAAATTATCGTTTATTTAAATATTATTGGTAACTTGGTAAAACTCTATTATTAATTTATAAAGTTAAAGAAATAATTTCAATGTTTTTAATGCGACGTTTCAACCAACTGAGCTAATAAGTCAATTATGTTAAAAAACAATTAATGTTGATACATATAATACTAAATTTTTTAATGTATATTTAATACACATATCCAAATCTTTAATTATTTAGTTTATCTAATTTTTTTTATCTTTTCTTATTTCAGATTTTTATTTTATTAATTAGGGATATTATGTTCATTTTATCAATTAGGATAATTGTTAGTTATGATCCTATTAAATAGGATTCTCTTTTATTTTAATTTTATCAATTAATGAGTTATATATAATTAATTTAATTTTAATTTAATTTTGATTATTGAATTATTTCTAATGCTATTACTTTAATATTCTTAACATAATTTATTA
>PYAF01004455.1:25813-40136 GCA_007407185.1 Glycine tomentella
CTGAACTACCAGCTGGGACTCTTGGCTATCTTGATCCTGAATACTATAGGCTTCATTATCTTACCACAAAGTCTGATGTATACAGCTTTGGTGTTCTACTTTTGGAGATTTTAAGTGGTAGAAAAGCCATTGACATGCAATTTGAAGAAGGGAACATAGTTCAATGGGCAGTGCCTTTGATCAAGTCAGGAGATATAGCTGCAATTTTGGACCCAGTTTTGAAACCTCCTCCTGATCTTGATGCCTTGAGAAGGATAGCTAATGTTGCTTGTAAAAGTGTGAGAATGAGAGGTAAGGATAGGCCTTCGATGGACAAAGTGACAACAGTGTTGGAAAGAGCACTTGCACAGTTAATGGGGAGTCCTTGTATTGAGCAGCCAATTTTGCCCACTGAGGTGGTTTTGGGAAGTAACAGATTGCACAAGAAATCATCTTCAAACAGGTCAGCCTCAGAAAGCACTGATGTGGAGGATCAGAGGTTTGAGTTTAGAGCGCCATCATGGATCACTTTCCCCAGTGTCACTTCTTCTCAAAGAAGATCAGGCTCGGAGGCCGATGTCGAGGGGAAAAATGCAGAAGGGAGGAATTTGAGCAATGTTGGAGGTGGTGGAGGTGATGTTTTGAGAAGTCTTGATGAAGAGATTGGTCTTGCCTCTCCTCGGGAGAGATTGTTCTTGCAACACAACTTCTAACCGTGGGAAATTTGAAGGAAGTAGATGTACTTATTAATTAGTAAATTTTGATTGCTTTGTTTAATTGAGTTTCATCATGCATGGATGCAACTCTCTTACATTATTTTAGTTCCTATTTCCTGAGAGTTGTGTTTCAGAATCTTAGTGGAGCTAGCTTTCATTCTTTCATGCAAGTGCTAAACTTGGATGTAAGGTAGCTATCATATCATCTCATTTTATTGATTGTAAAGCGTATCATCCGTGTTCAATTCTATCATATCATAGCATTGGCACTTTTTTATTTTTATTTTCTACAATTAGAGAATTTGGTTATTTTACAACCTCAGGTCAAATGAAAAATTGAAGTTAATTATTAGCAGTATTTGCTTCAATTGCATCCCTTTTTCTGCCCTTTCTGATTAGGAAGATATTTAGTTTTCGAATTGATAAAATTCTCTACATAGATTATAGCCCTTAATCTAATCAACTGGTCTATATTTTGTGTTGCAAATGTTAAACCCTAAAATAATGTTCAGTGTATTTTCTCCAAAAGATCAATAGCGTATTTGGATAGGGGTTTATACACAGTTCAATGCACCGTACGCTGAGTAGTTCCTTTTGCAAACGCAAGTTCAAGAGTCTCCAAACGGAGACCAAACATGCTAGCCGCTACTATAATATTGTTGATTATAATATTATGATTTATATGTTTAATCATTAATGATTTTAACACCTTCCTACTAGCTACTACTAGTAGCTCACCAGTTAAAATCCAGGAATAGTGCTGGCTGCATTTAACAAACCCGCAGTATATATTGATATTGTTTGTTTCAAAATATATTTTTTAATAATTAGCTATAAATAATTTGGGACTTCTTCACTTGTATTATAACTATTTACATAACATTATAATAGATTTGTTTGTTTCAAAATATGTATTTAAAAATTAATTATTTTCAACTTCATTTCATAGTTGTCATTTAGTAATTTGCAATGCCAAAAATTATATATTTTTTCATAAAATATCATATCCAATAAAGTAATTAATTCGTTTATGGTTGCCTGACTCAACTGTTGCCCCAAAAAAAATCCCCGATTCAACTCTTATAGTAATTACTGCAAAATTGTCATGTTAGATACTAATGAAATGCAGCCAATTAAGTCAAAATATCATCAATGGAAGTTTGCCTATTGAAAATTGAGAATAATATGAACATCCGGACTGTGCATCTCAACATTATTTAATGTAAGTGTTATACAAAGAACACAGCCATGGATCTAGCTGTACAACATTAACAACGGAAGTGGAACAATTTAATTCTGTCAAGGCATTTGCATGCCTGTTATGAGTCACACATTGTTAGTGTAACTTCAGAAGAATGGACTCAAAGGACCTGTACATTGACTGCACTATAAATATGACTGCATATAAAGCAATCCAATGGATTATTGAGTTCCGTTGAGCTTGGCAAATTGAACTACAGAACTCAGCTGACACCTAAAGCTGATACCTAGGTCAGCAACTATATTATTGCACGATATTTCTAGCAGGACTTTTGACCCCAACAGTTGATTGTGTGTTTCATCAGTGGAACAGAATTAAAAGACTAGATAACTGAGCTCAACTTATCTCTCATTCTATTGTTCTTTGGTTTCCATCTCCTTCACACTGTCCACTATGTGTTGTATTTTCCTTGAAAGACTATCATTATGCTCTTCAATGTGCTCAAATATCAATTCAAGATGCCTTTTATAGGTTGCAGATCGCTTTCTCTCTATAGCCAACTGCTGGGATAGTTCTCGAATTTTATCATGTTCATTCTGGAAATTGCATAGAACAAAGATGTAAGCATGGGAAAAACTGAAAATTCGACAAGATGATCTTCACATTTTGCTCAAGTTACTCTTCACATACAAGGTCTCGCATGGACTAATCACTAACGCAAACATATACGCCAAACAGAAGATGTTGTCAAAATATTTTCCATCCATCTTAATACAGAAACTCAAACATCTACTAAAATTGCAATCAATAGGCATAAACATCAACAGTTTTATATTTGAGAATGCTTAGCTTAAAGCAATTTTCTGTAATTTGTGTAGACGTATACGATGGGAAAGTCTATTAGGTGCAAAATTCAAACTCTTGTATGATGGTTTCGATAGACAATCAATAGCACTGAGTGAGTGACTGTCTAATCTATTATCTAACAAGCATAAAGTAACCATTAGCAGAATAAACATAACCACATATACCATCTTTCAGTGATGAAAAGAACACTAACTCACCGGATATTGCTCATAAATGCAATCTCTTCTACCTTTTCCAGGTGTCAAAGGATGTGTGTGTTCCATTATAAACTTTGTAACAACCCATTTACCAGAACTTACTTTCCTCACCAAAATCATTGCCCTGCAACCAACCCTTGTCTCCGCCCTTTGCCTTACAATCTTTTCACGTTTGTCGGGCATTCTGTAACCTTCTCTGTTGCAAACAAGAGCCCGTCCAATAGCAGTTCCATCACGCCTTGATCGAGAGAGCTTACTTACACGTATGATGAATCCAACACGTGTAGCATATGCATTATAGAATGCATGTGCTGCAGCTTCAGATTCAAACTCCTGGCCCACATATGGCTCATCAACTGACGCAACCGATACTGCAGGAATTCCTGATGGAATTGTATCCCCTCCAGAAGAACTGCAGCCCACTTTGTTTTCATCAGCTGTGCTGCTATTAATCTGCACTATAGTAGCACTTCCTACTGTCTCAGCATTAATGGAGCCATCAATCCCAAACTCCACTGCAGCAACAAAAGATCTGCTATAAGATTTTCATTGCTCCAGGTTACATTCTATAGAACAGTGTATAAAATTGATGACATACTCTTTCATTGAAGACAAAAATTATGAAATAAAAGGAGAAAAACTATATTGTCCTAAATCCAAAATTCTTGAAGTTTTGTTTTTATTTTAAGAAGAAAGCTTAACAGCAGAGGGGAAGTATACAAAATGGTATATAATATAATAAGTACTAGAAAGAATCAGAGAAAGAAAGCCGTACAAGTCAAAGTCATTTTTATAGAGGACAAGTACACTACACTACAACAGTTAAAATGGATTACCAGTTAGGCCATTACCAAGCTGAATCCAAAGACTTTTCAGAAAGTCAATGTGAAGGAAGAATTTATGTCTTTCAAAAGTATGATAAACAACTATTGTGTCATGGTATGGCAAACATTAGTCAACTTCAAACAAATTTTCCTTTTTTTAATATATAAAAAAATATACTTCCATTGAATAACAAAGCAAAAAAGAAAAAGATGAGAAACTTTGAGAGTTTTTTTTTTTTTAATTTCTTTTAAAAAACTAACTCTATATGTATTTGTTAAAAAATTGGTTTTCCATGGAGCGTAATGAGTACTGACATCAAATGATTTATGTAGCCAAACTTATCAAGTGGAATAAGGTAACAGGAATATGTTCGGCATGATTTCTTTTAGCTCAAATAACAGAGAAAAAATATTAGAAAATTATGATTCATAATATCATTTTTAACTAAAAGAAGCATTCCAAATTCTATTCTGTTTATTTTTCACTTTTCCATATCTTATTGTGAATCAAACATGAATAACGCCATACATTGAGGATAACAAATTCCATAATTTTGACTTTTTACTATCAGAAGGAATACATTGTAAGAACCACTCACTCAACCAAGAGTTAACAGGCATTGCAAATCATTTCTAAGAAATTCTGGGGGAAAAAACTACTTCGGGCAAACTAATATTTTTAAGAATTCATCATATTCATAACAGAGTGAAGCTTTTGCACCCCAAAACAGTATCATCCTAAAGGTGAGTAATGCATTAGTCGAAGCCAAGCAAACGAGTCCAAAAGTCATTGAACGTTTCCCGTTCCAGCCAAAAAGAAAAATAAAATTAAAAAAATTTCCTTATCATTTCCTTTCTCCAAAATTCTCTCACAAGAAACAAAGCATCAAAAGGAATTTCCGGGTCTTCAGCAAAAGTCGATAAACACTACAGTTCAAACGAAACTCAAACATTCAGCTACTTGGCTCATTCCCCTTTGAAGGAAAAAGAAAGAAAAAGAAAATAACAAAGCGGAAGAAAGGAAACCCTAAAATTCAATTGGAATCGAATTGGTCCAATCGAGTTGCCAAAGCGAAGGGGAAGAAGTCGAAAAAGTGGTAAAAAAAAAAAAACTTACTGAGAATTGAGGCTGACGCAAATTCGATAGTCTTAGGAAGCGACCGTGATTGTGAAAATTAACTTTTTATGTTTTTGTGTTCCGTGCAGAGACAGCAGAAGCAGATTCATTCAGAATCAGAACAGAGGAGTGGAGATTCATGTGTGGAACGCCATATTACCGCTCCTGTGTACCTCACCTTGCATGTCAATACCTCGTTGGACACTTGCAACCAAAGTCAACTTTTCTGGTTTCGCCAATTGTTCGCAACAAGTCCCGAAGTGAACACGGGCCTGGGCTTTTGCTAGGAACCCCCGTTATTAGAGTTTAACTTTCTACACCAGTTAATTTTCTAATACACTTAATATACATAGTGTAATATCAATTTTGCTCTTTTTAAAATCTGTAAGTTACATACCGACATATATCAATCAATTCTTAGAGATCGTTGATCCGTATGAGTCATACGGATTGTCAATCCGTATGAGGGTAAAGTTGGAAATAAAAAAATATGTTAGATGTATTAGAAAAAGTGTTGATGTAGGAAGTTAAACTCCCGTTATTAT
The DNA here is from genome assembly GCA_007407185.1 of Glycine tomentella. NCBI lineage: Eukaryota > Viridiplantae > Streptophyta > Magnoliopsida > Fabales > Fabaceae > Glycine > Glycine tomentella. Next base: position 31,260 of record PYAF01004455.1, read on the forward strand.
GACCTATTCGGTCCAATCAGTTAATAGTTCATCACACTATCACAGTTTTTTTTTCTTAGGAATGTTAAATGCAATTTGTACAACTAAATGAGAAATTTAAGATGTATTTTTTTTCATAATAAACAAGTTTTTAGGATATTTCTATACTAAAAATTTATTTCTTATAGAAAAGATTGAATGGAGTAATAAATAATGTGAGAAAGAAAACTAAACACAAAAATGATGTTTTACCTATTGCTATTGCTATATGTAATGGAGTTATGACTTATGATTTATAAAGTTGGTTTGGTGATTAAGAGATAAGGAGGAGAGGGAGAGGTTGTAAGTTGGTATCTTTTCTATTAATAAAAATTAATAAATTAACAATTAATATTAGTCTTTAAAAAATTGTTATATATTATTATCATTATTAAAAAAATCTCACTTCCATGATAAAAAAATCATGAATTTAATATTATCAATTTATTATTAAATTTATAAATTATTTTTATAAATAGATGCACAAAGATTAACGCAAGCCATAAAAATAGAGGATGAACATTCTTCTTCTCTAAAAAGTAATTTTTGTATGTTGGACTTAAATATAAGTAATTTTAATTGATTTTAACTTATTTAATGTTATCATTCTTAAAATATTCTTTATTTAACTTTAATTCTATTTTTAATCACTATTTTTTATTCATGATAACAAATTGTAATGAAGAATATTTTAAAAATAATTATATTTTTTTACTTAACATTAGTAAAATTAAATGATTTGAACTAACTTTTTAATTAATATAAAATTAATTATTTTTCTTATATGAGTCATAAAGAGTACTAATTTAGAATATGGACGGGCATATTTTCCTTGACTTACACACACCACCATATTGATTCTGTTGGTTCTGTGCAGTGCACACCATCATTGCCATTGCTCCAGTCATGATTCATGCACCATCTTACAGAATGTTCCACGCCACCCCGCTTAGCTGTTATAATCTTCATTTCTGGTTTTGGCTAATAATTCCTTTCTATTACACATCACACAACTCCTCCACGGCCACCAAAGAATCAATTTACACTTTTATTATAAAAAAAATCTTTTCATCCTTCTATGTATTTATCTCTTTCTTGTGAAAGAATGTTTTGCAGTTTTTTGGATTTTTTGTTTATCTTTGGCGAATATTTTCCTTTAGAGTTTGGTCTGTCTAGAGAAAGACCATTTTTCATATTGAGTTATTTTATTCGGACTAATGTATGATCATAAGATTATGCTCTAGCTGGTCCTAGAAAAAGTATTTGAACCAAAACAACCGTACGTAGTCATGCATGATCCCTCATCAATTAATACTGAAATTAGGTCTGAGTGGTAGCTCCAGGAAATTAAAAGGGGAATCAAGAAATGCATATATAATGTAGAAAACCCCTCTTTTTAGTGGTAATTTACGTTTCAGTTTTCTATTGTTATTTCTGAGACGGAAGTTGATTCCAAATAATATATATATATATATATATATATATATATATATATATATATATATATATATGAGAGAGAGAGAGCGAGTCCTGACACAGATAAATGATAAACGATAAAATACATATAATTTTGTTAATGAGTGAATTAGATTCTGAAGAGGACAACATTGATTCTGAATTCCAAAGATGGTGAAAAAAGAGAGGCTAATTTTAACTAAAATTTGCTGGCACCGACTCTCAGGTCCATCAATCAATGTTCTTAAATCAATCACATGTTTTTTTTTTTTTTCGGTTCAAAGATAGATATGCATGTGAAGTTGAATTAAGCTTATAACATGATTAATTTTTCGGTTTTCTGTAAAAAAAAATGATTTATTATTTGGTAGAAATGACTTTTAGTGAAATAGATTAAACCTTATTTAATTAGAATACGTTAATAATTTAGATGTTTTTTATATTATTAATTATTTAATCACATATTATATATAATAAGTTTGTTAATTTATATATATATATATATATATATATATATATAACAACTATCTATGTAAAAAAAACCCTTATATGATACATAAAATTTAAACTCATTAAAGAAACAAATAATAATGTAAGTAATGAAAAAACCCGTATTTATCTCATACGTTTGACAAACCTTAAGTGTTTGGTTTTACATTCCAAATCCTCCTTTACGAATATATTCACAACAAAATTGTGAAACGACCTGGAAACAACAATTATAAACTTCAATATTAATATAGGTACATAAGGGGTATCTAATACCAAACCAAACAAACCGGGAAAATTGTTATATTAAGAGTATCATCTTAATATTTATTGAAAGAAATCAATTTCTTAAATGAATTTCATAAATTTCATAGTATCTCAAGAAATTAACACTGATTTTCAGCTAAAGATGCCCTGGTTCACCGAAGAAAAAAAAGGAGTATTTTCTTTAATTTTACGTAAAAAGGGCGAAGGTGAAGGAATGTTGAAAACTGAGTTGGAAAGGTAGGTCAAAGGATGGATGGATGATCCGTGTAAGTACGGCAAATTATGGTAAGTGCACGAGAGGGGCAACCTTTGTGTTGACATGTTGCGTGTCTGTAACTGAAACAACACTAACAACCATGCACGAGAATAAACGTTCTAACCACAAACATGTCCTTATATTTTTCTATCAAAAAAAAAAATGTCCTTATTATATGGTTGGGAATTTGGGCTAGAAGGAATTAGTCTTTTAACAAAAAATAATAATAATTTCATTCATGATTTAAATTTATACATACAAAAAGGAATTTCAATTTTTATGCATGTAATTTCAATTTCGATTCCGAAAGTGTTTAACGCCAATGTATACATCAATGTGATGATAGTATTTTTATTTTTTTTATCAACATCACCAATGTGATGATATAATAAAATAAATATTCGTACAAATCCGCAAATTCTGTAAGGTTGAGAGTGCAGTAACAATAAAGTAAGGTTATTTTTTTATTTATCAACAAGTATTATCCTGCTTAATTTTTGTTACTAGAAAGATTTGGATCCACAACTTTTTTTTCTTCACTTTTTATTTTTGATACATGGGAAAAAGAACAAAAGACTACAGCGCTACAACGTGCCTAGACACAACTCCGCGAGGATCTTCCGACAAAGTCAAACGCAAGGGGGGAGGAAAAAAATCAAGAAAAGAAGCTACAAAAGTTTCAGAGTGACCCATATTAACTAACCAATTTGTTGCTCTATTGGCCTCCCAATAAACATGAACAAGGGAAGCATTCCAATTATGAGACTTCAACTCTTTCTGAATATCACAGATAATACTCCTCAAGTAGGGAGGATAGCAGATATCTGCATAAATCATGTGCACAACTGTCTGTGAATCCATCTCAAAGATAACATTCATCAGCTGTAGCTCCTTCACCAACTTTATCCCATGCCTGAGGCCCCAAAGCTTAGCATATAATAACTTTCACTACTACATAAAAGATATTCAAGGTCGGTTATTTGGACCATACAAAGTCGGTTTTCAAACCGACCTTGTCTCCGACGACGTTAAAAATGTTAGCAAACAACGTCGATTTTATAAGGACTGACTTTGAAAATTTTTATTTTTATTTTTTTAAAAAAAATAGTCTTTTCTAAGTCGGTTATTAAAAAAATCGACTTAGAAACTTATACATACAAAGTCGGTTTTTTTAAATAACCGACTTTGAATGTCAAATTTAAAAAAAAAAAAAACGGTGTATGGGCTTTCCAAGTCGGTTTTTACATAACCGACTTGGAATCTAATTTTTCGAGAAAAAAAAAACGGTATATGGGCTTTCAAAGTCGATTTTTTAAAATAACCGACTTTGAATCTAATATTCCAAAAAAAAAAAGATTCTAAGTCGGTTGTTTTAAATAACTGACTTAGAATGTCATATTTTTTTTAAAAAAAAAATATCTTACGGGACCGAATCTGAATCGCGAAATCGAAAGGTTCTAGTGGTTCGATTTTGTTTCTTCTGCTGCTACGGGTTCAAACAACACATTTTATAAACCATTTTCTTAACATCAACATAATATACAATTCAACTTATTTCTTTACAATTCATACAACACCTAAAATATTATCAAATTTCATGAATCTTCAAACAACACATGATCTCTATAAGATTTCACTCAACAACACATGTTTATGAACATTTAAAAAAGAAATGAGAGAAAAAACGGGAGAAGGAACACGGTGGTTGAAGGTGAGAGAAGAGAAAGAGAGAAGAGATGAGAAATTACCAGACAAAAGCAGAAGAGGAGAGGAAGAAGGTTCGCCTAAAGCCAAAGCAGTGGTGGTGCGGTGGTAACGACGCAACGGCGGAGTAGAATCGACGGAGAAAGGAAAAACGAAGCGTAGAAGACAAAGAGAGAAAGAGAGAGAACGAAGGAAGGATGTTTGATTTTTAATGTGAAAGAGAGAGTAAGGTTGAAATTTATAAGGTTGTGGAATTTAAAATTCGAAATTCAAATTGAAATTTGAGTTTCAAAATGGCGCTGAGCGAGAATGGCTGCGGGAAAAGCGAAAATGGCCTTTTTAAAGTCGGTTATTTGAAATAACCGACTTTGAATCCCATATTTCAAAAAAAAAACGGTGTATTGGCTTTCCAAGTCGATTTTTTAAATAACCGACTTGGAATCTAATTTTTCGAAAAAAAAAAACAAAAACCGGTGTAGGGGCTTTCCAAGTCGGTTTTTTAAATAACCGACTTGGAATCTATTTTTCGAAAAAAAGAAAAGAAAAAAAAAGAAAAACGGTGTAGGGGCTTTCTAAGTCGGTTATTTAAATAACCGACTTAGAATCTATTTTTTGAAAAAAAAATAAAAAAGAAAAAAATGGTGGAGGGGCTTTCCAAGTCGGTTATTTAAATAACCGACTTAGAATCTACTTTTTTCGAAAAAAAATAAAAAAGAAAAAAACTGTGTAGGGGCATTCTAAATCAGTTATTTAAATAACCGACTTAGAATCTATTTTTTCGAAAAAGAAAACAAAAATGAAGTTAATTTTTTTTTAAAAAATATGTAAATCTTTCAAAGTCGGTTATTATAGAAACCGACTTTGTAGAGGATTATACAACGACGGTTAAAAAAAAACCGACTTCGAAATGCAAAATCAATTCATTTATTTACAAAATTGCCATTGTCCTACCTATCAAGTTGATTTTCTTACAACCGACTTAAAAGAGACGACGTTAAAAGTGACTGCTGTAGTAGTGCTTTAATGGGTCTGTCAATATGATCTTTGATTAAACCACCACATGCAACTGTATTATTAACTGCATCATAAGATCTATCTGTATTAATCTTGACACAGGAATCAGGGGGAGGAATCCATACAATATGTATGTGACGGATCTAGGATCTGGGTAAGTAGGGATAATTTATTTAAAAAAATAAAAATTAATTTTTTAAGTTAAATATTTAAATAAAAGATTGAGAATAATGGATTCAAATATATAAAATTAAAAAATATAAAATATGAAAATATAAAAATATGATAAGGGTTCAAATATATAAAATTAGGGAGACAAAAATATGAAAATATTAGATAATTATATATAATTTTTTAAATGAGGGAGTGTATATACACATCCTCACTTATGAATAGATCAACCGCTGTTCAAATCTTGAGTTAGTGAGAACAAATTATACAAATTAAAATCTTATAAAGAAAATATTTACTTGTAAATTTTTAAAATTAAGGGGGTGCAAGTGCACCCCTGGACCTTAATGTAGGTCCGCCAGTGCAATATGGACTTCCTTGTGAGTGACAAACTTCCTAAAGACAGGAGTTTGATGAGCATCAAGGTGAATAAGGTGAGCTTGAGAGTTGAGTGGATACTGGATCTATTATTGAAGACCAGGTCATTCCTATCCCTCCAAAGATAGTAACAATAATGCCAAAGAAGAAAGCCCAATCACCTACAGGAGCTTGCATATATAGGACAGTTATCCAGATTAAAGAAAAGCCAAGCATGAAGCCCAAGGCTAAAGAATTTGGCCAAATAATCCTGACTCACAAACTTAGACCCAAAAAGTTTAACCTCCTCACAGTCTCTAAGAACATGCATAATGGCCACACCTGGACAATGATCCAAGTCTGTTATGTGCCTTTGCTTTCTAAAATCATTAGTTGCAAGTCATGCACTTACAATGCGTTAAAGGAAGACCCTCACTCTCTGAGGGCCCTTCCACTTCCTGAGGAATTTGAAATTATCACTGTTCATATTCCTATTATCATCTTCTTAGCTAGATAAAGAAAAGCTTCATTTAATGAGAAGCTACCATCCTTATATCCCTTCCAAATAGGAACATCCTCTGAACTCTCCTAAGGAGGAGGGATAGGAGCAATCCTATTGCAAATGTCAGGAGGAAGCAGAATATTTAGCACTTCCCATCTCCATCCATTCTTCAAAGCATGGGTAGGTACCGGGAAGTTTCTTTTAGCATGAGGAATGGAATCCACCATGCAAGTCTCTAAAGCCTCCATGCCCGGGATCCATCTATTAGTCCAAAATCTGGTTGAAAACCCATTATAAATATCCCAAGATAGATTATTGGCAATATGATCCCAGTTATTAACAAGAACCCTCCAAATATGCGAAGATTTAGAAGCAATTCTCACATCAAGAATAACAACAGACCCACAATTGTACTTTGCTCTCATAATACAAACCCACAAAGCATTAGGTTCATGTAATCATTGTCCAACCAAGCTTCAAAAATTCAGCCTGATTCAACACCTGGATATTTCTAAAACCCAGGCCTCCCTGCTCCTTCGGAGTAGAGATGACAAATAAACTATTACTTGTGGGTATCGCTCCACCCCCAACTCAACTTTGACGGGTAATTCCTATTTTGATTGGGCACATGTATGAGTAATATACGACATTTTAAAACGGGAATGAGAACGAATATGAATATGTATCTACCCATCCCGTACTCACGTTCAAGAAACATATAATTATTAAAATATCCTTATTTTATTCAATTTTTGTTAGCTTTGTTCATTTTCTAAAAAATTAATTTTAGCTTTGTTCAATTTTTTTACGCTTGACTTCTTGAATAAATAATGTATCCAGCTTTGTTAATTTTTTTTATGCATTATTTTTGCAATTTTTTTTTAATTATAGGATAGATATAAATATACTCAATACCCATCAGAGAGGGGAATAGAAAAAAAATTTCATACCTGCAGGGGATGGGACAGGAACGGGGACGAAAAACCACATACATATTCTCACCTTGCCTAATTGCCATGTCTACTTGAAAGTACATATCGTTTCCCAGGAAATCATAGGAATCTTCTAATGGTGATTACCACGACCCCAAATGAAATTTCTACAAAGCTGCTTAATCTCCTTACAAATGGAAACAGGAAGGGCAGTAGCTTGGATGACGTAAGAGGGGAAATTCAGAAAATAGGTATGAGCTAAGGTGATCCTTCTAGCCATAGAACATTTTGCTTTTCCAATAAATGAATGAATTGATCATGGCTTTTCTTTTTATGCAAAATGGCAAAGCACAAATAGGAGTTAACATCCATAGTTCTCTAAGTATTCAACCTTTGACTGATACTACTAGCAATTCCATTCCCCACACCTTTAATTTAAAATTCATTATTCTCATATTTTTATATGAGAAATTTAAATTTTTGAAATTTTAAAATAGAATTTTAAATAACTAAAAATATAGAATTTGAATTTCCTTCTAAAAGGTAAAAAATTGAAATTATCTTCTTTTCTAGAAACTCTAATCTCACCACTTTATTCCATCTCAATCACCAACGAATACTCCGACTTCAGCTACTCTCACGACACCCACCTCACTTGTTTTTTCCGTGCATGAGTTCAAAATTTAAGAAATGAAGAAATTCAATTTCTTTATCCAAATACAAAATTTTGAAAATGAAGAAATTTAATTTATTTATCCAAACATAGAATTTTGAAAATAAAACAAATTTAATTTATGCATTTTAATTTCCCTAAATTTTAAATTTTCTTAAATTTTAAAATATTTCATCCAAACATACTCTAATAGATTTCATGTTACGGTCAATTTGAACTTATTTGAACTTGTTCGATCTTTTCAATTGCGACCTTATAATGCAATCACATTATGTGGTCCAACTATTGTATTTGTTTATGTATTCCTTATTTATCCCCAAGGTCAATTTTTGGTTCTTTCTCCTAATTTTGGTGTAGCATTTATATTTCCATTCATCCTCTTTTCTAAGGGTTTTATAATTGGACATTAAACCCAATTCATATTTATTATTTTTAACTAAAATTATAAAATATTTTACGACTTAAGTTATTCTCTTTTCCAAGAGTTTCATAATTGGACATTCAACCCATTTTATATTTATTATTTTTAACTAAAGTTATAAAAAAAATTACAAATTAAACTATTTTTTAAAAAATTTATGACTTTAAAATCGTAAAAATATTTTTGTTTCAGTTAATTTTTTTAATTTATGACTTTAAAATTGTAGATTTTTTTTTGTTTTTACAACTTCAAAATTGTTTTAATTTTTTTTTCGACTGGTTAAAGTATTTTTTTTTCATTTCATGACTTTAAAGTTGTTAGTTTTTTTTTATTTCAGGACTTCAAAGTCGTTAGTTTTTTTTTTCGTGACTTCAAAGTTATTTAAGATTTTTTTTACAACTAGTTAATTTTTTAAAAAATCATATAAAAAATATATTAAATAAAATAATATTAAAAAATAAAAAAATATTAAATAAAATCATATAAAATATATACAAGTTATTAAATAAAACTAAAAAAAATTAAAAATACATTTATTTATTAAATAATTAAGTTAACAATTTATTTACAATATTTTTTTATTTTTTAATATTATTTTATTTAATATATTTTTTATAT